>JANVCQ010147871.1:0-24656 GCA_025531925.1 Erythroxylum plowmanianum
ATGAATTTAATAAGAACTTTGTATTGGCAAATGAACATTTCAAAGGTTTTGCTTATTTTTCTGTTATAAACTATTACCCACGAGCTTTCAAGCGTACCTCCCTTTCATTCCCATCTCCAAGTGATGAGAAAAAGATCAGGTGAAAGAGAGTCAAGGCATTTGTTCGATTATGCATAATTTGTATTTTAAGTTAAATTGATGTAAAAACAAGACTTTAGACAAGTGTCGAGAATTATGGGTTTTGTATCTTTTGTATTTTTGATTTTTTATATTGATGACGTAAGGTGGCTTGAAATGCCATTAAAGCTTTGTAAACTCTTATTCTATGATGTTAATGAAATATGGATTTATGTAAGGATGATTGCTAAGTTGAAATGTGAATTTGAGTTTGAATTGTTGTTAAGTTGAACTGTGAATTTGTGTATGGATAAGATGGAGTTAAATGTGATGAGCCGTATGAATTGAGAATTGAGAGTTTAATAAAATCAATTTGGTAGTTGAATTGTTATGAATGGACTTGCATTAGAGGAAGCGAATTTGTGAAAATTTTCAAGTATTTCGGAAAAAATTGTGTACTGATTTTAGGGGAAAAATTGGATTAATTTAGGAAGAATTAGACAAAGTTGTCTTCATGAAAGTTGTAGCTTATCTTTTTATCTTTCCAACGGTACAAAGTATGAATTTTTTGGACCATGGAGTGGAAAGATATGATCATTGGAATTTTGTGATGCTGTTTAAGAGGGACATTCAAGACAGCTATATTTTTTTGAAATTTAGACCCTTATAGAGGCAGAAATTGTATGCTCTTCATAAAAGTTGTATATCTTTCTTTTAACTTTCCGGTGATATAAAATTTGTGAATTTTGGAGCTCTGGATCAAAAATTATGGAAGTTTGAAGTTGAGATATCGGTGAAGAAAAAAGAGTCATAGGTCTATCCAAATGTCGCGGTCGTGCATGCGCACGATCGCGACTTCGTAGGACCACCAAAATGTCGCAATCATGCACGTGCACGATCACGACTCTGCAGGACCACCCAAATGTCGCGGTCGTGCATGTGCACGATCGCGACTTCCCTAATTGTCCAAGAAAGGTTATTTTCTAAACATACTTCGATCTTTTTGTTATAACTTCTTCTCTAGACCTCCAAATGACCTGATTTTTGAAGCATTGAATTTCTAACACATTTTTCTATCTCTTCATAAAAATTTGTAGCTTTTAGTATTGATTTGAAAAAGATTAATCGAATCAAAGTAAGAGTATCAATTAGACGAGCATGAACTGGCCATTTTACTGAACATGCTTCAGTATTTTGATGATAACTTGATCTGTAGAGCTCTAAATGAGATGATTTTTATTTCTAAATCAACTAGAGACATAGAGATACAAATACTCTGAAGAAATTGAATTTTAATTTTAACTCTAATACTTTCAATTTATGGATATAAGTTAAGTATAGTGTACAGTTTCAGTTTAATAACAGTTTGATAAAGTGTAGGCTATAACTTTTAGATTTTTGCACCAAATTGAATGAGTTTGGTTTCATTAGAAACTTAAGATAATGTGAAACAAATGTTCTGAAGAAGCCAATTTAAAATTTTTATTTGAGATTTCCTAAAATCTGTTCGAAAATAGGAGAAATGAGTTGGTTTTTTGACAATTGACTGGTGTGGGCATGCCACCCATATGGGATGATGATTAATGAGGGTCATTGAAACAACCCTACAAGGTATTACGAATGCTCAAGTCTTATAATATTTGGAACGATTGTTGGGCTCCAAAAATGAGGTCCAACAGATTATGAGTAAAAGGGATGTTAGGATGGGTTTAGGATTCATTGAAGGGACCTTGGAGAGTGGAAAATTTCGTTTCACCTGAAAGTTACACGGTCTGTCCGTGTGAAATTCACACAGGCTGTGCGTTTCTAATGTAGAAGCACAATCACAACTGAAAGTTACACGATCTGCTCGTGTGGGATCACACAGTACATATTTTAACCCTCCAAATGGCAAAATCTCACTTCTAGTTCTTCACAAAAGTTGTAGACCTAGAAGTTCCCTTTGAAACCATCTAAAGAAAATCTTAATCTGACATCTCTAGTGAAAGTTATGCTAATTGTCCCGAGATAGGTACAACGTGATTGAGGACATGAGCATGGTTGATTCTTTTGACCATAACTTCATGACCCGACCTCCAAATTAAGCGATTCTTGAAGCAATAAATTCCTAAGACATTTAGCTATCTTTCCATAAAGATGAATAGCCTTTGGTGTTAAGTTCAAAAAGATTTATGGAAGGAAAATGAGGGATAGGTTGGAAGAGCATGACAGGGTTATGAACACACTTTAGATTTTTAAGCATATCTTGATCTATAGAGCTCCGATTGAAATGTTCTTGTGTCAAAATAAACTAGAGACATAGAGCTATAATTGTCTTGAAGGAGTCAATTTGAAATTTGAGTTTGGAGTTTCCCAAAATCTGTTCTGAAATAGAAAAAAAATGAGTTTGATTTTCGTGAATTCGTTGTGTGGGTTCTCCCTTATGGGTTATGATGTTATGAGAATGAGAGCGAACCGATGATGGCTAAAAAGATTCCATGGAAATAACCCTACAGGTTAATACGCTCACGTTTATGAATGGTTTCCAAATGTTAGGTTCCGAAAATGGGATCCAACACCTTCTATCATGATCTTGACATTGCATAAATGATCGTGATCTTGCCATGTAAGCAATGCACATTCCAACATTCTTCATTCTTCACTTATTTGATTTCCATCATTAACAAACACCTCAAAAAATACAAGATTAAGATCTGAAATCATGCTCTAAACCATATAACACTTAAAATCATATATAAACAATCACATTAACATAATTCTAAGCCTACACATAGAATAATCATCTAATAGATACCTATAACCATACTAAAGCAACTATCAAACCGTACTATAAATTGCACTTATCGTTTAACCCTCATATACTATAACAAGCCTATACTTTCACTAAAACATAAGAAAATAACTTCAAAGCCAAAAAGATCAAGTTCTCTTACAAATCTCCCCTTCTACACCCACACTTACTCAAAACACTACAAAACCCTCAAATCAAATTCCATCTTTTAAACACAATAAAACTAATAATAATCAAAGACCTTGGGCCAATACCTAAAAATATATGGGAGCTACCTTTAAATCAAATCCAAATAGGAGAACCTTGACATCAGCTAAATTTGAAGAAATAAAATCAAATGGGTTGTTTTACTTTTGAAATCAAAAGTATGAACTTGGTCATAGGTATGAGGGAAAGAAGCTTCTTATGGTTCAGTCCAAAAAGGGCCCTCCAGCCCACGCTGTCCTACACATGAAGGGCAAACCATTCTCTTCCTTCACAAGTTGGTCATGGTTCCACTCTCCCGACATTGCAAGGGGAATAGGAAATCCAGATATTTTTGGCCAGCAAAGGGGAACCATCTTCAGGCAACATCTAATATGCTATTGTATTGTTGATTGAGAGTGCTAATGGATTTGGGTTTAATCTCTTGGGTTAGTTGTCAGATTTGTTAGCTTCGAGTTCTTTTCTTCTTCTTCTTTCTTTTGGGTGGAAAATGATGTGAACTTTCCTTTGAACTCTTCTGGTTAAGAGATTTCATACTCGAAATCTCAAGTCTGTACATATATTTTATTATTTGTATAAAAGCCTTCTGATTTATCCAAAAAAAGAAGCCTTAATTATATCCCCTTGAAATGGAAGATGAGGAAGGAGAGATGGACGCTGAAGAAGAATATGAGAGTACTTAATCCTAATTAAACCTTCTCTCTAATTTATAAAAAGGATTACTAGGGATAATCATGGCCTTAATGGATCAATTTAATTTAGAATTGCATCAAATGAATATTAAAATTGCCTTACTAAATGGTGGTATGATGACAAAGCATATATGATTCATCCTAAAGAATTTACTTTTAGTAATGGAAATCATTTGGTTTACAACGTAAAGAAATCTATATATTGACTGAAGCAAGCCTCACATTGTGATTTATGAAATTTCACAATGTTACAACCTCTTGTAATTTTAAAGAAATCATTATTGATTAGTTCATATACCTTAAGATTAGCAAGAAAAAGTATTTGCTTTAGTCATACGTGTGGATGATATACTACTTGTAATTTATTATATGAGTTCATTACAAAAGACTTTATAAATATTCTCTCTTAAAACATTAAAATGAAAGATGCAAGTTAAAACTCTTTTACTATTGGCATAAATATTCACAAAGACAAATCCAATACAACCTTAGGATTGTCTTATGAAGTTATAATGGACAATTTTGAAGAGGGTTATGATGAGCTTATGTTCATCAATAGTAGCATCTATTGTTATATAGGTCAAATTCATTTTCTATTAGTGTTTAAACAATGAGTTGTAATAAATAAATGAAGCACATACTATATGCATCTATAGTTGGTGGCTTGATGTATGCATAGATCTACACATTGAATGTATAGTAGGAATTATGTACCGAAAACAATTCTGAGGCATATAGCGTCAATGGTAGCTAGTAGGAAAGAAAAATTCTCCCAAGTCAGTGAATAGAGTGATTTAAATTCATGTTTTAAGGCGAGCCCAGAAGGCTTGTATAATAGGATACTAGTAATTACAAATTATATCCAATATCGTATCTTAATTTCTCAAAAAAATTGGAGTCATTTCTTAAATCAATCATCTATTATTTATATATGTATGCACACATAAAAGGAAGATTTTCATGAGTCCTTTACAATTTTACTGTACAACATATGTCCTTTAACATTGATGGATAGATGCATGCGAATGATTCTTCTTGCAACATTGTCTTCGTTATTACGATGAAGGTTCTAGCAGTTGAACATGACGGTAAGTTCAAGTGCAGTGCTTGTTGTGCTTGTGTCCTTCACTGAGCTCTTCATAGAAAAATCTTATATTGTGATACTGGAAGTAATTACCAATCACTCAATAATGTAAACTTGTTCTAAATAATTTGTATTTTCTCTACCTTGTTACCCTGTAATGTCTGATCGTTTATATTTCCCTTCATAGCTGTTTAATGGCCATTTCTAATTCTATATATGGTCATGTAATTGGTATTAATATACTCTGTTTCTTTGTCTTCACACCTTGGTTTCTATAAATAATGAGTTACAAATTAGTTCTCCATCTCTATAGAAGTAACGACTTGTAGAGAAATTTTAAAATTTCAAAATATTGGTATTATATTATAAATTACACTATAGATCATACTATTTATGTCATACATCCAATCGCTTTGGTTGTAATTTAGTGATAAAATATTTAAAGGCATTATTTATCTTGTACATGTTTAAATTTATATAATAAAGTTGATGTGATAATTATATATTGCAAATGAAATATAATAAGGTTATAATTATGAGATTTATATTACATTTATATATTATCCATAAATTGTTCCTAATCATTGTTCTATTAAGACTAGACATTAATAGAACGTAAAAAGGTTAGCATAAGTTATATTTTTCCTTATGAAGGAAGTATTCGTTCTTATAAACTAAAGTATGGAGATACTTAAACAAATGTATGAGTGCTTGTTAGAGAATAAGTTCAGTAAACTAACCCGATATGAGAAATCCGTTTGGAGCATTACTTATATGTTTATGAAAATTCTTATTGTGATAACTGTATAAGTAATCCTTTGACTTGAGGTCTTCAAAGTTATCTTGTACAAAAATTACTATGTTTTGATACTATTTATGACTTATTTTAAATATAGACATTGAATCGATAGTTATTGGATATAATATAAACTATATGGAGGTAGTTATGTAATAAGATATGATTCATCACTCTAAAGTAATTAGGAATAATGTTCCATTGTTCTCGATTAATATTGATTCGAACAATTCTTAGTCAAGATAGAATGACGTTTTGTAAATATTTTATAAATATTATTAATTGAATCAATAGCTAATGATTGAGAATTAATATGATTGGACTAAAAAAGAGTAGACGTTCATTCCATGCTCTGTCTAATCGGAATATTGTATGATGAAATTATTAAAATATACAAAAACATCATATAAGGAAAAGTTAGTGAAAACTATTTTGACATTTCTAAATATTTGAATGGTCATGATAAGATTTTAAACACCAATCTTGATATATGAGTCTAAATTATTTGAAGAATTGAAGATAAATTAAATGGAGTTTTAATTTATCTAATTTTAAATATGAATTAAATTATAATTATAATTTATAATCATTGCCAATATATTTGAGAACCTAATAGATCTCACATTAAAAAATGGGTTGAAAAGTGCATAAATATTTTAATCAAGTTAGACTTTATTATAAAGTTTGAGAAACTTTGTAATTAAATACGAGATATTTAATAAACAATGATCAATATGAGATATTGGATCTTATTTTGGTATAATTGATATTTTATTAAAATCATTTATAATTCTAATTAAAGTTGAATCAAAATTATAATTTAATTTCAATTAAATTACTAAAATGTCTAAATTCTATTATAAATAGGTTTAAACTCCAATAAAGTTATCACTTTTTGCTTAATCTTATTTGTAGGAGTTAAAGAGTTATCTCAACTTATTCTGTAAATATCGTTAGAGGTCGAACATTTGTGCAACTACAGTAGTTGAGGCAGATCGATTTTGGAAATGGTTTGAAGCATACGAGAAGAATATGATCAAACTTTGAAATAAGATACAAATTTATATTTACACTTTATTATAATTTATATGTTAATCATTTTATAGAATTAAATGGATCTTGATCTTTAAGAAAATAATTTACAAAATAGTTTCATAATTATTCTACTGCTGCTAGGATCAAATCCCACCCGATTTCCTAATAGATAATACAATATCGTATTCAATCTAACTCCAAAGGAAAATAGAACAATAAGGCATCATCGAATTTAATTTAATTGTAATCTCTAAAAAGAAAAATTAATTGGGTTGGACCCAAAATTAATAGTCAGTCCTAGTTTAAACCATTAGGCGGTTAGGTAGTTTCTACCATTGCCTATGATGAGGATGCGTAACTTTGCAGCAAAATTTTAAAGGGTAAATAATTATCTACATACGGGATGTGAAATTCGGTCAAATTTTAATAATAAATAATAATGTTGCATATGAATTTATGAGGATTATAAAAAGTCCTTCTAATCAATTTTATTAAATAAAAATTATGAATTACATATTTTATTTCTCTTTTTTTAATTGTTCTCTGTTATTCCCCTATTTTTATTTCTTTTTTAATGAAAAATAACCACAACATATGTTATACAATTTTTGGTTAAGAAATTCAATAAATATGACAGAAGATGATTAGAACCAATGACTCGAGAAAGTTGAGGAAAGTATCCAAAAACTTAATGAGTCGTAAAATAAAATAAGAAATAGACGTTTAAAATTCAAATAAATTCTGATTGTCGTTAATATGAATATTTATGTTCAACCAATTTATGCAACCACAAGGAATAGTTACTTTAGAGAGTACAATACTTGTTTTTAAATACAATACTCAAAAGGGCATATCATGATTTTGAAGAAGGAAGCCTCGGGAGCAACTTGAATTTCAATACGAATATTGTGATGACTACTAAAAATGATAATGATAAATGATTCAAAAACTCAATCTTTTTTAGCAGTTTTATCATAAAAATTTTGAATTTTTTATTTTTTAGTTCGAGTTTTTAACTTTTCAGTTCGATTTATTTTAATAAATCTTATTTTTAAAAATAATTAATTTATTAATTAATCAGCTAATTTTTGTAAAATAATAAATTTTTATAAACTAAAATAAATCAATTAAATTTTGATTTAATAATCTCTTTTTAATTAAACATTAAATTTTTTATAAGTAAAGATAACATTTTTTTAGTCATATTTCAATTTTTTAATTTTATTTAATTTTTAATTAATTTTATGATGATCTAATACTAATTTAACTTTTTAAATATTAAATTTTTTATCTTATTAATTTAACCGCTAGTTTAGTTTTTAAAATATTGAAAATGAGGGGCAACACATATAAAAATGTCAAACAAATGATTCATTTATCTTTGACGTTAATGAAGAGCAATTGACATAAATTATTCTCTACCGTCAAAAGCATGAACTAAAATGCTTGGCGGAGAGTAACAATAAGTCTATCATTAGTCAATTGCAGAAAGGTAATAGAGAGAAGCTCATTTTTGGTAAGAAGAAGAATGAATTGAGGTTTTTTAAAATCCATTTTGTACAACTCCCCAACGATTTTGAATAATAAAGAAGATGGCGTAAAAGTTACTGCGACCACGATGAGATAATAATAACAATTTTTTATTAGTAAAGATGTTATTTTTAAATGGCTAAAAAATTAAAATAAAAAACAGTAATCTATATTTGAAGAGTATAAAAACTAAAAAAATCATTTTTATAAATAAGAAGTAAAAATAAAAGATTTATTTGTCTCTTCAATTTTCTGAATTCTTCTAGAAGAAATAATGAGAATGAAAAGAGTTTTGTAAATGAAAAGTAATAACGGTTAATTGATTCTGTTAAAGTTAAAAAGTGTGGCCTTGGAACTAAGGGGCAGTGGACCAATGTAATAAAAGTAGATAGATAATGCTTACTTTTATTGTTGTTAAGGATTAATTATTGTGTTGTATTGGTTGAACTGAAAACATTGAATGGGGAATACAAGTTGCGGTTGAGGTTGCGATGGAGGACGGTGGGGTGGGACTCATCCATTTCGCAACCTCTGTCCCCACCCTTGATTGAAGTGTGACCATACTCCTTTTCCTTTCAGATCAACAAACTAATTCTAATTCCATTCCCCCATTTTTAATAATCGCTTTTAACTACTGAAATGTATATATCATAAGACGTTTGTATTGACGATATTATTATATGTTGTAGGTGTTGTTAAGCAAGCACAATTAAAATAATATTCTTGAAAAATAATAACTTGTCTCAATCAGAGAAGACACGGCCAAAAAAAAGTTGCCTGATCTGATCATGTATATTATTATTATTATGGTAATGCTTTGACTCAAGTCGCCGCCGTTAAATCTTTTCTAACACCAATTGCGTTGAATACTACAATACAGAGATAAAAAGGTTGGGTTAAAGACAGACATTATTGGATCTACCTCGTTTTTAAGTTCATATCATATTTATTAGGCCCACCTCATTGGATTGAAAAAGTAAATATGTATGTATGTATTCATGTCATACCAAATCCAAATCCAAATCCAAATCCTAAATGATGTTCATACAAAAATTAAACAAAATCATTTATGCTTACTAAATTGCTATTTAAATGTTAAACTAATTGCTATTTATTTGCCTAAAGAAAATAAAACCTTTCCGTCAAGTCAACAGAATGTCTTTGGGATTACTTCCCATTATTTTATTTTTATTTTTATTTTTATTTTGTACCACTGTAACTGACTCTTGCTATTATTCGCTCCTCTCTGTCAATCAGATTCAACACGCACTCTCTTCTCTGCCCTAGATCTCTACTCTCTCTTCCTCTTCCTCATTTTATCCATTTCTCCACAACCCCTAATCTTGGGGTTTCACTTTAAGTGTCAGTGGTTGCATGGGTTTCATGATTAGATGTTGAATCTCATGCACCTTTTTCAAGGTATGTCTTAATTATCCTACAAGTTTTGCTTTTATTTTGTTGGTTGCTGCAGTTGTGAAGGTGATGCTATGCTGGTTGAGAGAATTTATTTTTACTTGAGGATTAAAGTAGAGATGTGATTTTGGACCTTGTTTGTGTTCGTCTTGGGAGTGTTAGAAAATTAAAAAGAGATTGGCAAAGTTTGAGCCTCCAACTTTTTCACATTTTCATAGTGGGGTATTTTGTGAACAAATGGGAGTCGATGAAGAGTATAAAAGATGGGATCTTTGAAAATTAATTATTGATTGTAAAAGAGGTTCGTGTGGGAGGTGGCTTTGGTGGGTGATGGGTTGCATTTGTTGTAAGCCCTCAGCCATTGAGGATAGTAAAGACAGCCCTAGGGAACGACTATCTGCCAAGGCCGTTTCGGACTTGAGGGCTTCAAGGACCACCTCTTCACGGAGGGAAGAAGTATATAGGGCTAAGGATCGATACGACAACAATGATGGGAGGACAATGTTAATTGATAAGCCAGCAAATGGATCAGCTAGATTGCCTGGAGTTGAATATATTGATAGGAGGAGGGAACATATGGATTCCGTTCCTACTTCACATCCGGGAATAGGCAGTGTACCAAAAGCCACCGAAGGGGAGCAGGTTGCAGCAGGGTGGCCTTCCTGGCTAGCTACAGTGGCTGGAGAAGCAATTAAAGGATGGGTCCCACGACGTGCTGATTCTTTTGAGAAACTGGATAAAGTATGCTTTGTCTTGATTTTCTTGTGAAATTAACTTTGGTCCCTTGTAAATAATACTTGTCCTGCAAACTGGCATTTTATCATGCTTTGTCATTGCATAGCTAACAACTGCTGTTGAGTTAATTTTTAAACATTTATTGATTACTGGTTATATGTGCACATATATATCTGTATATGGCCTTTTTACACCTGATTATATCAGTTAGGATCTAATGAGAGTTCCGTGTTGACACGAGACATGCCTTACATCACTATCTACTTGGCTAGTCTGTCTTTAGCATTAACATGAGAACAAACATTAGTTTTAAATATAATGAGTCCTAAATAATTCTTCGAGAGCTTTGTTTTAGTGAAGGACGTCCCAAAAGAAGTAATGGAATGATTCATTTTATATCTTGTAGAGACAAATATTTAATTTTGAGAAAAGCGGTTAAACAAGAAATGATATTTAAGGTTTCAAAATTTACTCTGTAGCTTCTGCGTCCTTTTCTCTTGTGGTTTTATTCTTTTCTTTTGGTATATAACCAGTGATATAGTTCATCCTTAGTTCTAATGAAACGAAGATTATCGGTTTCCAAAATTATGCATTGAGATTGCAATATCCAAATGCCTGATATGATATTTATTTCTGGTATTTCCTGATTCTATTTACTACCTGCTTTGCTTACATGTGCATGAGATTTTACCGTGCTAGATTCGGAGAATTTTTCTTTTGGAAGGAAATATTTTTCCTTGTTTTGACTAGGATAATTTAACTCATAAAATTTGGCATATCTTATGTTAATTAACATATAATTTTTTCTTGAAGAGAAATGATACATGAGCCGTCTTTCTCTATATTGCTGAACCACTAGGTGTTTTACCCACTCTGTTCAGGCACTTGTGTCAAAAACTGAGTTCATACAATGTTCTTTTTTTCTTCACTGGCTATGCTTATTGAATTGAACATTACATATTGGTCTACTTTCAGTTCACCCCTTGACAAGCTTCCTTTGATTGCAGATTGGTCAAGGAACCTATAGTAATGTGTATAGGGCACGTGATCTTGATCAAAAGAAGATTGTTGCTTTAAAGAAGGTAAGGTTTGATAACTTGGAACCAGAAAGTGTGCGCTTCATGGCTCGAGAAATTCATATTTTGCGCAGGCTTGACCACCCTAATGTAATAAAACTAGAAGGTTTAGTCACATCAAGGATGTCTTGTAGCTTGTACCTTGTCTTTGAGTACATGGAGCATGATTTGGCTGGGCTTGCCTCAAATCCTGGTCTAAAGTTTACAGAACCACAGGTATATGCGCAACTTGAAACTGTTTTGGATTTGGTTACTTGCCCGTTAGCTTTTAACTGTCCAATTATGTTCCATATGAATAGCACTAAACAATATTACATTTTCTTCATTAAAAATGTTTTGTGTGGAAAAATGACATTTAAGAAGCACTTATTGTTTGGTATCAGTACATATCATGCACTTTTCATGCTTTTTTACTTAGAACATTTCTTTATTGTCTATATTGTATTTCCTGGCAGGTCAAATGTTACATGCAACAACTTCTGTTGGGACTTGAGCATTGCCATAGCCGTGGTGTTTTACACCGTGATATAAAGGGATCTAACTTGTTGATTGACAACAATGGAATCTTGAAAATTGCAGATTTTGGTCTAGCAAGTTTTTATGATCCAACCCATACTCAGCAATTGACAAGCCGTGTCGTGACCCTTTGGTACCGTCCTCCGGAGCTTCTTCTAGGAGCCATCTACTATGGGCCTGCTGTTGATTTATGGAGTACTGGATGCATACTTGCTGAACTCTACGCTGGGAAGCCTATTATGCCTGGAAGAACTGAGGTGTCCTTTTGCAAACAAAATACATTATTTTCTATGAGACAGTCTGTTCATTATATAGTACTAATTGTTATTCAAAACAATTTCCACAATTTATGACTCGTTGTGAGGTGCAAACTTTGTCTGAGTATAGCAATTGGTGCTGCTTACATGGAAAAGATAGTGCATGCTATTAACTTGTTTGTTTCAACTGCAGTTTTCTGAGTGTTGAGCCTTGTAGTGCATGCCCTTCCAATCTTGAATTGGTGAACTGACATTACTAATAAAAGATCTCTCTTTCTGAAGGCATTGTTTTGTAGTTTGGACAAATTATAAATGCTTCTGGGGTAGAAAGAGCAGATTAAGTGACATGTCTAGTGTAGTAGTATATAATGTTATTGTTTCTAAGTACTTTATTTGATTCAGCTTGGTTGTTTCTTGAACATCATTGTTACTGTTTACAGTTCTGCTTGCAAAAAGGGCTGTTTATTTCCCAAGTCCCTAACTATTAGGTTAACATTAAAAATGATTGAAAACAAAAAAGTAATGTAGAACTGATTACGCCATGTTCTTTGTTGCTTGAACCCATGGCCATTTGCAAGTGGAGAAAATAGAAGAAGAAAATGTGTAGGTATTGGTACCTTTTACTACCATACCAAGAAAAGTAAAAGGAAACCTGAAAGGAAATCCTTGATAACTTAGCATCATCCTTGTTTAAGTTCTCACTGGTGCATGCTTTTTTTTTTTGGGAAATTAAAGAATTATATGGCAAAAGAAGGCAAAGCCTTAAAATGTACAAGGAGTGACTGATTTGTTCATCTTATTTAGCATGGACAATCAAAAAATAAAAATGGCTGGAGCTTCCCATCCTTTTACTTACAAGGTATCTGTACATGCTAATTGATCGAAATTCCCCATCTCTGGCCTACCTCTTTACTAATTTTAGCTTTTTTCCTTAGCAGCAAGAAATGTTATAGTACACCTTGGTAAAAATCAAGGAATGCTTCCTGCTGCTAAGGAACATTGGTGCATGTATGTTCATTATAGGATACAATTATTAGTGAAAGTTGTAGTCATAATGACTTGAAAGAAGGCCTTTTAGGTAATTCCCAGTCCTTCACGAAAGATGGCATGATGATGACATGTAGTCAAACAGTTTTGACCAAGAAAGATGCCTAACGGAATAAAAGTTTGGAAGACACTTTGAAAATTATATCTTGTGGTGTTAGTTTCTGTCCTTGGCTATGTTTCAGATTTTCATGTGAAATTAGGCTGGTTCCATTTTGTTGTTATAAATAGTCATGTTGCTCCCTTTGTAGGTAGAGCAATTGCATAAAATATTCAAACTTTGTGGCTCACCATCTGAGGACTATTGGAGGAAATCAAAGTTGCCTCATGCTACCATCTTTAAGCCTCAACAACCTTATAGACGCTGTGTTGCTGAAACATTTAAGGAATTCCCTGCACCAGCTTTAGCACTTATGGAGACGCTACTCTCCATCGATCCTGCAGATCGTGGAACTGCTTCTTCTGCCCTTATGAGTGAGGTACAAATTATAGATGAACTTAGTTTACCATGCTACTTGCCTAGTTCCCTTTCATTTATATCGGATGGTGGTGAGTTCTTGTCTGATATTCTTTGGCCAATTGTTCGGTCAATATTGATTTTCACACATACTTTCACATCCCATAATTATTCCTTTTATTTTCTTCAGCATTGCCCTTTCAGCTTTAGTTATGTAAAATCATGGGTTATTCTTTTTCTGCCCAAATTGTTTTATGATATTTACAAATCTAACTTTGTTGGTCTTACCATTGTCCTTGTCCAATTTTTTCCTGTACACGCATTAGTTAATTCCGCAGCTTGATTCTCTTAAGCTTTTGTCCTTGTTCAACTTTTGATGTTCCCTTAGGCTTTTGCTGCCACTGAAATGTTGCCTGTCCACTATTAGTTAACTCTGCAGCTTGATATTTTCAGGTTATTGTATTTGTTAACTTTTAGAACTAGGTACTGCATTTTCCATTGAGTCTACTTTCTGTAAATTGCGTTTTTCTTTTGCTTATTATTCTTGACTTTTTTAGTTTTTATCAGATCTTAGCCACTAGTTCCTTGAGCTTTTTGTTAGTATCATTGTTTCGGTCTGGTATTGTTGCAATCCATATTTCATCAGGATGTGAAATTCGAAATGCCTAGCTTGTCACAACAACCAGGCTTATGGTTGTAAAGGGAGGTTCTTACATGTCTTCATATGTTTGAATGCATTTAAATGACTGCTTTTCTGCCTGTAACTTGCTTTTGTGATAATTGATGACGGAAGATGATGATATTGGCGTACATTGGATTACAATCTATGCACAATATTCCTGATGACAGATATTTTTAATGAATCCTTGAAAAGATGCTAGAACAGAGTTTATTATGTGCTGTTTGAATCTTCATCCAATGATTTTCATTGCCAATTTGGCTTTTACTTTGTTCTCAAGGGAATTGAGTTGAGGTTTCTGTAAAATTTTTCTCTGGCATGAGTCTGTGAAGGTCTATAGTCAACAACAAGTTTTCTGATCTGTTTTTAGGTTGTATATCTCTAAGGTGGTCATTACTATTCTCTGAAGATTGTGTACTGTGGCCTTTATTGAGTTGTCTATTTTGGGCTACGCTAGATATCAGCAGCAATATTATTAGTATGGCCATTTGCAGTTTCCACTTTTTATACTGATTCTGTTTGCTTCATTTCCCCATATTATTGTACTTTTGATGAATATCTAACTTGCTTTGGTTTGTTGTTTCAGTTCCTTTTATCAAAACCACTTCCTTGTGATCCTTCAAGCTTGCCAAAGTATACTCCCAGCAAAGAGTTTGATGCCAAAATGCGAGATGAGGAAGCTAGAAGGTGAATGTTGTACAAGATTTAATGAATGAAGTATAAATTTATTATTTCTTCTAACATGGTAGTATATGATTTCACTTTTACATTCTGAAGTTCCTCATTTGAGAGCCATGAGTTTGCTATTATCTTTTTTGAGTGATATTGTTTTCTGGCTTATTAGTTGTGATTATTAATGAAACCTTATAGAATTGCGTATTTGCCCACCCTACATTTCTATTGCAAAATCCTGCTTTAACAGCCGAATTTATAGGTGTGGTAAATGCAGAAATGCAAATTGATCGGCTGATAATGGAGTTGGTCTGTTTGGAGTTTCTTAATGCTTTGATGGCTCATACTTGCTCATATTGAATGCTTGATTTTCTAGCATTCTGATATTTTGCATGTTTGGCACTGAAAAAGTATGGTTTCTTATGGCATACCATTTTTCTGATTCTGTTTCCTCTACAGACAAGGAGCTGCAGTTAGCAAAGGACAAAGGCCTGACATAGATAGAAGATTAACAAGAGAATCTCGGGCTGTCCCTGCCCCTGATGCTAATGCTGAATTAGTCTTATCAATGCAGGTAACTTTCTCGTAACAATCAATTTACCTGTCTGTCTTTCTCCTCACGGACTTACACACAACATGCGCATTGCCAAGAAAAGTCTGATCAGTACAACAGTATTTTGCTTTGTAAAAGCTCATTTCCAACACTAAAATCTTTTAGGTAACCAAGAATATCAATTCTGGTACGCTAGTACAGCATTTCCTTGTAACATAATGCACTCTTGTAATGTACTAACAATGACTGAACCACGCATAATGATCTTCACTACCATATCTGTTTGTTTTGAGTGATTACCTATCAGTTTTATGCATGTGTGTTGAGTATGGGTTAAGGTAGGTGAGATGCGGGCGATTCAGTTCCCACAATACATTCCTCTAAACTCTAGCATTGATCAACCAAGTGAAATAAAACATATCCTTGCTTCTCTCTCACTATGATACATCAGGCCATATGCTATGACATCCTGGATCTTCCTTTTTCTGAGTTGCAGAAGCCCTATGTGATAGTGATATAAATATGTAATCAAGTTTCTGTTATTCTTATCCAATACTTCTGTAAATTCAGTTTAAATATGATTTTCCTGTGTTTTTATCTAATTTTCTCATTTCAGAGAAGACAAGTTCAGTCAAATTCTAAGAGTCGAAGTGAGAAGTTTAATCCTCATCCAGAAGAAGTTGCTTCTGGATTTCCTATTGATCCACCTAGACCATCACAAATCACCGAATTGAATCTAGATAGCCAGGGTCATCAGCATAAAAGAGCATCCCATTCTGGCCCCTTGGCTCATCGTGCTGCATGGGCAAAGGCTAGTAGAAACTCAGATGATGCTCCGAAAATTTCTAATGGAGCTGACATATCTACAATGTCTGGAATAGTGGCAGCAAGGAGGAGTTTATTATCAGAAGATCGCAGAGACCACACTGGCACATCTCAACCCGAAGTGCCAAAATTGATGACTAGGTTTCCTGGATCATTCAAGGAAGCTTCAGAATCTTCCATTTTGCCAGATCAAAAGCATCATGTGCAGGGTGTTTCAGGGTCTTACCAAAAGGAAGATGGAAGAAATACCAGTAAAGATCCTGTTGTTGTAAGTAGTTTCAGTAATACTTGACAGTCCTTTTTATCATTTCATTCTTACAATAGTTTGGAAGTACATAATCCGGATTGGAAGCATGGATGATATTTTGCTAACCTAAATGCTATTTTCATTTCCTCCATTTTTCCTAATTCTCAGTGACTTTTGTTTCAATGCAAGTGTATATCTGGTTTTTGGTTTGGACTGCATCTTACATGTTTGTTTTGACAATGTTTAAGTCTGTGTGTGTGTGTGTGCATGACTGTGTGTTTGAAGTTTTACTTCTCAACCGAAATTTACGATTGGTTCATTAATATTTTGTCTGACCTTTTCCTTCTAGATTGGATATGGGTCAAAAGGCCACAAAATTCATTATTCTGGTCCGTTGCTTGTGCCATCTGGGAACATGGATCAGATGCTAAAAGATCATGACCGACATATCCAAGAAGCTTTTAGGCGAGCACGTGTTGACAAAGCAAAGGTGAGAAGAGTTCAAGCCGAAGGGAACCAAATAGCTGCAAACTCATTATTTGTCTCTGGCCGTTGAGGTACATGAGGACCCAGATGAGAGATATTGTAAGGGAGAGCACTGTGGAATAAGTAACCAGTGGTTTTCCTTTGTGGAATCAATTTAAATTGTTGGATACGGGGTTTTTGTATAGAGATTGTTCGTAGAAAGATATCCTAGTAATCATTTTAGCTTCTAGTCTATGTTTGCTGATAAATTCTTCCCACTCTATCTGCAAATCAGTACGTGTATTTTTCATTCTGCTACATCAAGCAGCAAGTTACTAGACATTCTTGTGTAGAATTTTTATAGGGGAAAGCTGTAGATTATGTCCAAAGTATGAAATTGTTCAAGTGTTGAGTAGGAAATTGTTGCATCAATCACCCTCAAGATGGCCCCAGTTGAAAAGATGCTCTATGTATGCTTTGGTAATATCTCTGAATTAGTAGTTGAGAGGGTGAGATGGTTCGTATGGTTATATTTCTGGACTGAACGGTGGGGATGGACCATTGATTCAACTTTAGATTCTTATGAGCATTGAGTAGGGTTCTGTAGCCATAAAAGGTGCTGCTTGTGTGGTTCCCTGGAGGAGATTTGAACAATTGAATTCCAGGAGCTTCTGCATTTAAAGCACATTCATAAAGCCAAATATGGTATTTAACAGTTCGTTTAGTTTCCTAGTCTCTTCGTTATGGTTATGCACTTCTCCACTTGCTAGTAGTTGCAGTCGATGCACGCAGTTGATTTCACCTAAAATTGCTTCAAAATATCATTTTTGTTACTAACATCCGAACTAGATTCTAGCTCCATTTCATTCACTGGGATAATGACATTCCATTGTTTAAATCTCTTATCATTCCCCGATTCTCACAAGACATCCAAATTCATCAACTCTTTCTGCCTTGCTCATTTGATATCACCTTCTGTAGACCATTGTTCCTTGATGAATACATGTTGGTTGCTAGGCTTCTAACGGTCAAATAATCGAACATAAAAATAAAAAAATCCAGGTGTGAATTTGGTAGAACCAGGACAACTTAGAAATGAATTTACATATATAGTAAAAATATAGATATATACACGTATATGATGTTAGTTGCGGGAAGGGGGTTGACAACCTTATGATTGGTTGTCATCTAACCGAATCTGTTATTCCTAACAGATTCTTAGTATAAATAAGCAATAGACGAGGAGAGGAGGGTATTGCGTATATTGTCGAGTGTGTGAGTCATAGGCTGGAGGTGCTGGTCCTTGAAACCAGATTATCTTTATATTCATTTTTACAGAAATCAATAGCAAATACCTATTTCTCCATACCTGTTTTCTGGAACCTATCAGAATTTTCAATGATCATAAATCCAATTAAACATATTTTATTGAATTGTTGTCTTCACATCTCTCTTTGAACTGTTAATCATAGATTAAAAACAAGCATTGTTAATCTCGGTTTTTTCTTAGGTCATACTTAATTAAGAAGAAAATAAGTTCCTACCCAATAAGAATTAAATATTAATCAAAGCCAAGGTCAACATTTAACTAATATGCGAATTCAGTAAATTTCAGATTAATGGAAAGCCTCAAATGTAACCACCAATGCATGTCATTTAATTTCAACTATGTTTCCCTAAATGACTATCAACAATCAACGTCACCCGGCTACTACCAGAGGAATAGATGGTCACAATTCAGAGTTCAGTCTCACTTTACTTGAAGAGCTCTAGGTTCAGCCAGTCCCTGTAGGAAGAACAAATTGCAGACAAGGTTTACACTCGTCAACATGAAGCTCTATATACGATGAAACATGTATATTTAAATACATAAGACGCACATACAAATGCACAGACAGACCAAACTTACTTGGTTACATCCTCAAGGTGATTCTCAAAATCTACCAATCCATGCCACTTCTCAGATGAAATATAATCCAACAGAATAGTATTTGTTGCTGGCTCCTTTATAGTCAAATGGTTGCCTCCATTCGATCCAACAAACTTCCAACTCTTGTATGCATCTTTTGTGTAATGCTATGCGAACAAGGAAAGTACATTAAAGCTCACTGCTTGAGGAAACCATAATTATGGAGAAAATTCGGAAATTTTGAACATATAAGATCATAGGAAAAGTTGCTAAATGGAAACCATAATTATGGAGAAAATTGGGAAATTTTGAACATATAAGATCAGAGGAAAAGTAGCTGAATGACATTGAGCAACATGCCCCTCATTCTTACAAGCATGATAGACAGAAAAAACAAGTAGCATGGGAGGTTCACAACTTTGCTTCATTAAATATCATATCCTATTCTGTAATGATTCACCGTGAGGATTAAAAAATAGTGTAACTTGAGTTAGAATAGCAGGTAGCCAACTCAGTGACGGAAAATCATTTAAAGAAATGTTCCTTCCACTAGTTTGTTTCGCTTTAAACATGACGCTTCAATCACGGTGTATGACAGTATGCTTTAGAAACTTGTGTTACTTTTAATTAGTATACAACCAAGAATATGGACTTGTTCTGGTGCCTCAAAAATACCAGAATCTTTAATTTCGTTGCAGATCAGCTCAGAGATTTCCTTGAAACATGGACAGATTTCAAGTTCGCTTTCCAGCTTTAGCAGAATTATTAGTTACTTCTCATCCCCCATCCCTCCCTTCGCTCTCCTAAAAATCCAAACTAGTCGATACAATAACACATATAAGAAGTCATTAATTCAAACAAAATCCCAGCCACAGATAATGGATTTGTTAACAGACGTCTCAAAGTACAACAATGGGACACAGAAGTCACTTCTTAACACTCATTGTAGACTCGATGAATTGTTAAAAACTGCGATGCAAATTGAATATTTGTATCCATCATATTTTCTAGGTAGACAAAAAAAACTAACCTGCATAATAGGGCCCCCGGTTTTACCCCAGGGGCCCCCGTCTTTCCCCTGGGGTAAAGCATCAAGCTTATTATTGTAGCATCAAGCTTATCATTGTCTAACTATAGAACAAGTCATATAAATCAAATGATAAATCCCTGCAAATGAAACACAATGACAATATCATCAAAAAATAAACCGATACATACTAAAAGAATCACGGCTTGGGGAAAGCAGTGAGAGATGTGATCACCAATATTCTTGGCAACATTGCCAAGCTTCGAATCATCAAATCTCTCATTCACGTGGAAGTATCCAACTACGTCAAGCCCTTTAGTGGCACAGTACTCTGTTGGGAATTAATTCAAATTTTAGAGTTGTTTAAATTCTTTTAGAATAGGTCTTAGATTATCTTAGAATAAGTCTTAGATTATATTTAATCTTCTCTTATAAGCTAGATTTAGTGGTTGAAAAATCTATTTAGTTATTTGTATTTTGTCTATATAAGACAACCAAGTTTAATAATAAATGTATGGGAGTGTTACATATTGTTTAAACTTTATCTTATCCCATCCTATTCATCTTTTTTTCTTCAAAATTTCAACATACTCCTCTATCTATTCAATACATTTCAAAGCCAAACCAAAAGAATACTCCCTCCTATCTACAATAAAAGTCGTTTTGGAGAGATTTTAATTATTCAAAATAAGTGTCGTTCACGATTTTTCATGCATGTTTATAATTTTATTTCCAAAATTACCCTTTAATTTCTCTCATATCCTAATTTTATAGATTACATTTTCAAAACAATTCAATATACAATTAATAAGGGTATATCAAACATTTCACTAACTTTCTTAATAAGTGTGCATCTCTCTAAAACGACTTTTATTTTGGATAGGAGAGAGTATCATTTAGTCTTCAGTTAGATCACCATCAAAGCACACCAACTAGTGAATAACAAACCTCTTCCCGCCAAATTAAAAATTCTCACATCTCAATTTTTTTCCTAAGAAAAGGAACCCATTTGTTCTGTAACGTCAAATTCAATGAAATTGGAAACGGCAATAATAAAGTGTTCGTATAATATATCCTATTAGAGAGAAGAGAACAATTACCAAGATAAGGGAAGTCTCAAGGGGAGGGAGTAGGCTGAGGTGGTTATGGAAGAGAGACACTAATTCTGCAATCTCTAACACATCATTGCCATTTGCTCGGCCAAATAAAAGGTCGTTGACTGCCGTGGTCCGGTGCTTGAGGGTGTGGAGAACTAGCTTTATATAAGCATTTTGGGACAATTCATATGTTAATTCACCGCCACCCATCATCATTCAGAACTCAATACCTTGTTCTTATTCCGGTGAAATTGAATTGCTAGCACCAATATCAACGCTGAAATCGAAGTAATCGACCTTTTATCCGCTCACAGTAAAAGTGCTACGTGAGGGTTTGCCCACGACAGTGACGACAGTCTTTCTAACAATAAAACTTTATTAATTTATTTAATAAAAAATCAATCCTTTTATTATTTTATCAAATTTTGAAAATTCTATTGACTCTTATATTTTATAAAAAATTTAAATTTATTCTTTACATCGAGGTATATCATAAATTCTAAAATTTGACATGAACAGTTACGTTACAAGAGATATTATAACAATATTTAAAAAGTATACATGAAATATATTAATTTATAGATTTTAATTATTAATTTATTCAGCACATTTTCAGTCATAATTATTTTTATAATATATAAATATTTAATTTAAAATAATTTAAATACAATAAATAAGATAATTAAATTTATATTATAAAGTTTTTGAGGAATTGATGTAACCTTAAGAAAATTAATTTTTTACCCTAATCTTTTTGAATTTCAATGGACCAGTGTTTTTGTCAATTAAAAATAAGGGTAATACTAAATAAGTCAATAATGTCTCTATTATTACTCACATTTGTATTAACTTAGATGGGTATTTTTAAAAATCATTTCTTTGAATAAGCTCCTCAATTAAAAATTTTAAACTTTTAGCTCATCAAAAACCTTAAACATCCTAATTTACAAAAAAACTCCTCTCTCTCTCTCTCTCTCTCTCTCTCTCTATAGTTTCTTAGCTTATTTTTTCTCCTTATGTATCTTCCAATAATTCACAAGATCACATCCCTTGTATGCTCTTCCTAGCTTAAGATCTCTTCTCCTTTCTAGATTAGTTGTCCCCTTCACAACGAATCTCTAGTTATTCGTTTATGCTTTATGACCTTTTACTTATGTAATAGACCTTTTGGCTAAGTTGTTTCCTACCCATTGTATAAAAATATTTTCTTATAATGTAGGGTATAGACATTCAAAACAATGAAAAATCCTCTCCCCAGAGCTTCCCCATTTCACTTCCAAGGCTTTTAGAGTTTTCTTCCACTCGACCTTTTCTCCTTTACACTAAGTGAACTCCTTAAACTACCACATCCATCACTATTCTCCCTAAGGCCATGAGTTCTACTCCTTTTGTGTCTTCCTACTTATATATTTCTCTACCTAGTGCCCTCCTAGCACCAACATCTTTTCCATATAATAAGGGTGCAACCCAAGCTTTAGAGGTGAGAACCACTTATAAGTAAATCTTAAAGGACTTGACTCCTTTTGGTAGATTAAGGTACTTGCCTCCTTCTATAATAGAGGTTGGAAACATTATAACTCCTCCATTAGAAGTTTTTAGAGCTAGTGCCTTAAAATGGTCACCCACACTTATTTGGTTCTTCATGGATAAAAGGTCAACTTTCTCAACTACGAACATATGAGCTTAACATTAATGAAAAAAGATTCAGTTTAGAGGAGTTCCTTATAAATAAACAACATATGCTCATCTTTAAGTTCACATTTAATGCAAGTATGAAGAAACTAACTAAAATAGGGTCATTGCATATCAATAATAAGCTATTTTTTAAAAAAACGGTGACCTATTTTTGACTTGGAGAAGCTTAAGCTAATGCTTGTCCTAATATGTGACAATTTTCATAATGTCCATTTAGAGTGTTGGTAAAAATGGGGTTAAACTACTTAACAAGCTTCATTGGTAAGCTTTTATATCTAGATGAAGCAACTGCATCACTAAAACTTATTGGATTTGCAAAAGTATACATAGAGGTTAAAATGGACTAGGAGTTACTTGACTTCAACATGATTTTAGCTAGATGAGGATGATAAAATGATAGAATTTAAAGTAGCTATCAACTATCAATGGAAGCCATTCTTAATTTAGAGGAAATAGTGGCAATTTACTAGAAAACAATTAAAAAGAGGATATTATAATGAGCTTATGGAATTGAAGAGCGCAAATTGGTTTTTACAAATATTAAGTGGTCAAATGAAGCTGATAATTCACAAGCAAAAGTGTCCTTTAAAGTCCAAGTGCGGGAGACCAACTAAAATACCTAAATAATATAAAAAAGCATATAAATTTCAAATTTTTGGTTTGATACCAATTAATCACTTTGTTGAAGTTCCCATAAGTAGCAGTATACCAAAATATATTTTTAGGAAGATACATCACAAATACATAGCAAGGATGGGAATTTCATCAAAATTGTGGAATCTTATAATGATAATTCTTTATATAGCATCCCGTTACCTGTGTTAAGGCGAGAATAGTGAATTATGAGAAATTAGAAAATACATGTCATGCTTTGCATATGTTTGCACATACATGAGAATTTTGATTATTGCACATGAATATGATTGTACATGCATTTATTGACATTTTACAGGTATAATTGATTTATAAATGTGATTATATTAAGAATTGTGGTTTAAATATGTTTAAAAAACTGATTTGGTGTTGCTACTTGTGTTTCGAAAATTTTGGTGAACTTTAGAAAATTTCAAAATTTTGGGGTACACTTGGAATAAGACAAACGCTAAGTGGTAGGATAAATTGATGTATGAAAAATTTGAATGATTTAACCTATAATTGAGTGACATTTAGCATAGTTAAATTGGTGACAAATAGACTAGTAATGAATTAACAAGTGGACCAATCATTATGTGACAGATAGGCTGGTAAGTTGATGACAAATGGCATTGATAAATGGACAAGTGGCTGCAGTACTTAAATGACATGTGACCTAGCTTTAATGGTGACATATGGCAGCATATATAGTTGATACATGTTGAACATGCCTTTAGACATATGACCATTTCATTAGATGACACCTAACACCTTAGGTGTAACTTTCAGCAGGAGCAAATTTGGTTAAGCCCATTCTTGTTTTTTCTCCTCTCACACACACCATCGAAACTCTCTTCTTTCACCTCCCTGATTTTGCTTCTGGTTATGCCTAATTGTTGCAAAAATAATCCATGTTTTAGCCTCACAAAGTTAAGTAGAGAATCAGAATATAGTTGCCTTGACCTAGCTGAAATCTTTCAAGTTTCCACCTTGAATGTGTGATGATTCTGCATGTTTAAAGTACTGATTTAGAGTGACTTTTGAGCTGGGATTTGAACTAATCAAGTAAGTAAATGATTAGTGTTCATAGCATGTTATGATAGAGAA
>JANVCQ010149680.1:0-24600 GCA_025531925.1 Erythroxylum plowmanianum
TGGGAATGAGTGTTTAAATGGAAGTTGAGAGGAAGAATAGTGATTGAGAATGAAAGTTGAAAATGCAGAAAAGTAACGGAGTATGAATAGGATGAATATGAATTTTTGGCTTTTGATGGCTTTTGATTAAACTTATATTTTTTAGAGTGGTATGAATTTATGGTGAATGAGTTTAATAAAATAGAGTAGAAAACTAGAAATAAAAATTTGAAGTGTTGGATTTTGGAAAATAGAAATCATCTGGAAATTTTCTAAGAATAGATGGTTAGAGAGTTGATTTTTTGATCTAAAACTTCCATGAATTTTCTATGTTGTTATAGAGAGATTTTGACAAAGTTATCTTCATGAAAGTTGTAGATATTTCTTTAAGCTTTCCATTGATATAAAGTTTGTAATTTTTGGAGTTTTGGATCGAAAGTTTTGGAGTTTGAAAGTTGAGTTTATGTTCTATCGTAGTTTGGAATAGTTTGTAGTGTTTTTAGCATAACTTGCAGAATGTCGAACCAAATTGCATGAAATTTGTTTCAATTGGAAGTTAAGACATAAAGCAATAATTGTTTAGAAGAAAGTTTGGCCTCAATCCTTCATTTTCATTGTCTAAATGATCAGGCAAAAGTGACCGAAATTCTAATTTGGGAAGGGCTAGAGGAAAAAAAATGGAAGAGAGGAAGAAGGATTTGTAGGTCCACTGGAGTGTCGCAGTCGTGCATGTTCACGATCGCGACTTTGCAAGACCATCCAAGATGTTGCGGTCGTGCATGTGCATGATCGTGACTTCACAGGACCACCCGGGACATGCACGACCGCGATTTCGCAGGACCACTCGAAGTGTCGCGATTGTGTTCCCTGTTTATCCAAGGGAGGTTTTTTTTAACATACTTTGATCTTGTTTTTATAACTTCTTCTCTAGACCTCCAAATGATCTAGTTCTTGAACCAATGGACTCCTAACACAATTTTCCTTCCCTCTATAAAATTTTGTAGCATTCTGAATTGAATTGAGAAAGATTGATCAAATCGAAGTGTGGAATCTGTTGGAACAGTGAAATAGGATTTTTTTCCTGAACACCCTTAAGTATTTTGATTATATCTGGATCTATAGGATTTTAAATGAGATTATTTTTGATTTTGAGTAAACTAGAGATATAGGGCTACAAGTCAAATTTTGATTCGTTCTCCAAGATATTGAATTTCTGGATGGAAGTTGTACATGGTACACTATTTTTGAATGTGAACAACCCGATAATGCTTGAGGTATATCTTCCAGATTACTGAACCAAATTGAGTGATTTTGGTGTCAATGGAAACATAAGACATATAGGAACACTTTTTTAGAAGGTAGTTTGACCAAATTACATCATTTTCAATTTTGATTGAACATGAACAGTAGATCTGAATGTGTGTCTTGGAAAAATCTGAAGTGATCCAATGAGAAATAAATTGTGAATTTAATGGTTTTAGTGAGGCATAAACCTAAGTATAAATTATACTTAGAGGAGTTTTGATATGGGAATGATTCTGTAATGAAATTAAAGGAAAGATACCTAGGATTGTCATGAACATGTATTCTACATAATTGATTTCATCTATGTGCATTATTGAACAATTATAATTGTGCATATTGTGATATATGTGTATGTTGTTTGATATAGAGGAGCAACTGGAACATCAACTTCCAGACGTTGTCAAAACTTCCAGGCATTAGCTTCGGGAGCAACTTGTGAGTAACTTAGATGGTTTCTCTCAATTATTGTTTGCTTAAATTATGCTTTGAATGATAAATGAATGTGAAATGAATGTGTTTGATTGTTGATTCTAGACAGAAGGTCCGATGATTGTGAATGTGGAATGTATATTGAAGTGTTGCTTGAATGTGAATGTAAAGACCTAAGTGCTTTATAATGTGAGTGATTGTAGTACATGCATTCCATTCATGAATGCACAATCAGATAATGGTAGTTATGACTAGAGTAGCCATTGATCAGAGCTTAAAGCTCAACGAGTGAAAAGAGCCTCTAGCTCAAACAGTGATTAAGAGCCTAAGGCTCACTATGTATAATGAGCCTTGTATCCCCCAAGCAGATAAGGGATAGTTATTGATGAGCTCGAAATCCAAAATAGATACGGGACAGTTTAGGCACTCTGTCACAACAACGTAATAAATGGAAAGTGTCTCATGAGCATTTTATATAGATTTACGTCAAGTTTGTTTGATTGATTGAAATGCCAAAATTTCCTATGCTAGAGTAAAAGTGTGATACATGATCTATTATGCAAAATTGTGAATTACATGTTATGTGAAATGGTGTGTTGCATGAATTGAGTGAACCAACGATGATGGTTACCTCATTGAGTTCTCAAAACTCACCCAAAATTTGCAATTATTTTTTAAACTTGAAGAATACCCCGTTAGACAAACGGGAGTATACCTATGGCATGCAAGTAAAAGATAGAGGTCGGGATCAGTTGACGTCTGTATTAGTTTTTCCTTTATTTTGTATCAAATTAAATCTTCCGTCATTATTGTAACTTGTGCATTCAAATATTTGTATTTTGAAATAAATTTCCGAATCGGAAATGTTTGTATATGGTTTTTGCAATGTAATGAAAATTTGACAAGTATTTTGTATTTGTAACGAGCCCAAATGGCTATTGAAGTTTCTGATGATTGTATTACTATGATTGAAAATGTTTATGAATTAATGTGGGCCCAATTTGGTTATCAATTTCCGCACTTTATGTTTGTGGTTTGAAAAAAATTTGTATTGAGTTTTGAATAATTGAGTACTCTAGTGTGTCACCCTCACAGGGCACGAACTTGGATATCCCTCAGGATGTCGGGTATGTGCCTTGTGGGAGTGAGATACTACGCTACTATTCTTATTCATTAATATTTATTAACAATAAAATAATAATACATATAAATATTAAAATATATTAAGCAGTATAAAATAATGATATATGGTAAGTTGTACAAGATTTTAATTAGCAGTTTAACAATTCTTGCAAGAAAGGGTTCAATGAGCGAAGTGAGAACAGCGTGCGGGCATGAGATCCAATGAGCGCACGAGTGTGGTTCCTGATTTCTGAGATTGCGAGCTGCTCCTCCCCATCTATGGCTTCATCTTCCTCTTCCTCTCCTCTCCAAAACCGTTCTCCTCTATCCCCCTTTCAAGCCTTAACTCCTTCTCCTCCCCAGAAACTGACTACTTTTCTCCATAGGCAAGACCAAAATTTAGATATCCTAACCTCATATCCACCATTTCGACAACAACCTCACCCCAGAAACCATCCCCTTCTCCCACGAAATTGCCCCCTCGCATTCTCCCTCACCAAAATCCTGAGCAATCCCTTCCAAGAAATGGCCCTATACCCAACCATGAGATACCAAAGTCTTGGAAGGCAGTTGTTGCAAAAGGAATGGAGGCTAGTTTTGAAGATCCCAACTTATCCTTCTATTCCCCTGAGATTAAGGAGGTGCAAATCTTCATTATTCCTCCTCCAGAGTTGGCTAAGAAGGGTGTGACCAAATTCTGGTTAGCTTTAATCGATATTTTTATTAGTAAGAGGCCAGCTTACCTTGTTGTACACTGAGCCTTAGCAAAGGTCTAGGCTGATTTTGGTTTAAAGGAAATGTTAATCACTAGCTCTAATAACTTTCTGTTTAAGTTTGAGTCTGAGAAAGGTATGGCTGCTGTGTTAGAAAAGGGCCCTTGGCACATCCAAGGGCAGCCCTTATTCTTGTGGAAGTGGTGTATGAATGGAGGGGAACATGAAGAAGTTAAGCATGCCTCTGTGTGGGCTAGTTTTTACAACGTTCTAGTTAGATACTGGACAACTGAAGGTTTGGGGCGGATAGCCAGTGCGGTGGGCCATCCAATTTTAATGGATTCTCAGACTACGAGGATGTCTAGGATTGTTTATGCTCGTCTATGTGTGGAATTGGAGCTCCAAGGAAAATGGCCTGAAGCTTTCAAATTGGCTACGTACAATGAGGAGGGACAAACAATTTTCAAGGAGATCCAAATTGAATATGAATGGAGGCCAACTCCTCAGGGGCCGAAAAAGACTTGAGCTCATATAGGGAGAGTCTTTGAGACTGGGCTTCAACAAGAGTTAGAAAATGGTAAGGAGACAATTCCTGACACTTTAACTTAGCCGCAATTAGCACATGAACCCAATTCTATGAAGACAGATACCAGTACAGAGGTTATTCGTGTACTAGAGGATTCTAACGAGCCACGTAAGGAGCAAGATCCTCTCTAGCAGGTACCTATAAAAGAGGGTACATACATTAGTTCAGAAGGGAGTCCTTCAACCCAAAACTTGTCTCAACCAAAGTCTGGAGAACATATTGGAGACAATGAGGAGCTTAATAGTGTTGCTGTACATCAGGCAGGTATATCTTCCTCTCCTATTTTTGAATCGGTTCCTTATAGTGCTGGTTCTAAGGGAGGGGCAGAAGGGGAATTCACAGTGAGGAATAATTGCAAATCCAGGAGGAGACAAAAGTAGGTTGGGTGTTGGTTCATATTTAGATTTATGGATTTGATTTTTTGGAATGTGAGGGGTCTAAATCACCCTAAAAAATAACTTGTTGTTCGTGCTTGGTTCAAAAGTCATTCAGTTTCTTTTGTTTGTTTAATTGAATCTAGGATTAGATCTGCTTCCTATCTGAATAAGGTTTGCAATTCTCTATTCCCCAACTGGGTGTTCTGCAGTAACATAGATCAGTCTTCGAATGCTCAGCTTGTGCTAGCCTAGCACCCTGATCACCTTTTGTGTTCTATCATCGGCTCATCTGATCAATTCATTCACATGGAATTGACTCCTACGCACTGTTCTGAGTCCATCCTAGTTACTTGTGTCTATGGCTCTAACAATTTCAACCACAAGAAGGTTCTTTGTTCTGGATTGTCCAACATTCACCCTACGATAGGTCATTCCCTTTGGCTCATCGCAGGGGATTTTAATGCTGTTTTATATCCTCACGACACTGTTCCTTCTAGCTCCTCAGCTATGAGTGGGATGAGTGATTTTAGGCAATGTGTAGGGGATATTGCCCTTTTTGATTTAAACTCTAGTGGCCCTAGTTTTACATGGAATAATAAACAATGTGGAGATTCATTTATTGGCAAGAAATTAGACAGAACCCTCATTAACTCTGCTTGGAGTCTTAAGTTTCCTAGTTTTTATTGTGTCATTCACAACTCTCACATCTCAAATCATTCCCCTTTGGTGGTTAGGTCTGCTGTTCATCAGGACAAGAGATCCTCCCTTTTCAGATTCTCAAACATTTTAGCCTCTCAGCCTAATTTCATGCACACTTAGAGGAAGCTTGGTCCTCTCCAGTTTAGGGCACTCCTATGTATTGTGTAGTGGCTAAGCTAAAGATTGTTAAACAAGCCTTTAAGATCATGAATACTAGTCAGATAGGAGATGTGAATGCCAGAGTAGAGAACTGTCAAGCTCATCTTAATCACATCCAAGATCAAATGAGACTTTTGCCTAGTTCTTCTCATTTGTCTGCTCAGGAATCAGAAGCTATTAATGAGTTATTTCGAGCTTTAGAGGATCAAAAATCTTTCTTTAGACAATCCTCTAGGATTAAATGGTTCCAAGAAGGGGATAGAAATACCAAATTTTTCCACAATTCTCTCATCGCCAATAGAAACCACAACTCCATTCACTCCCTAGAGGTGGGAAATGGGAACAGGATAGTAGGGCTCTCAGAAATCCAAGATCAGTTCCTCAATCATTTTCAAGGTTCTATAAGAACTCAGACGGTAATTCACTCTTCCAAAGAGTTTGTGGGGAACCTTTTTCCTCACCCGTTGTCTGAACATCTTACCAATCCTCTAATTGCTGAAGTCTCCAACCAGGAGATTAGTGAAGCTTTTAAGTCTTCTAACCCTAATAAGGCTCCCAGCCTAGACTGGTTTAACGGGTTCTTCTTCAAGAAAACTTGGCCTATCATCGGGGAGGAAGTGACCATAGCCATCCAAAATTTTTTCCACTCAGGAAAACTCCTCAAAGAGATCAATTCCACCTTTATCTCTCTCATTCCCAAAAAAGCTCACCCATCAATGGTGTTTGACTATCGACCTATCTCTTGTTGTAACATGATTTACAAGTTGATTGCAAAAATCCCAGCAAATAGGCTCCAAGCCATCCTTCCTCACATAGTTAGTCCCAATCAAAGTGCCTTTGTCAAGAACCGTCGCATAGGGGATAATATTTTGTTGGCTCAAGAAATTTTCAAGAATTATCACCTTTCTAATAATCATAAGAGGTGTGCTTTTAAAGTGGATCTCCAAAAAGCCTACAACTCTATTCATTGGGATCTCCTTATGAATGCTTTGGAAGCAGTAGGCCTTCCTTCGCAGTTCCTTATCTGGATCAAAGAATGCATTTCTACTCCTTATTCTATCTTGATCAATGGCACTCCATCTAGATTTTTCAAGGGTAAGCCAGGCTTAAGGCAGGGGGACCCCTTATCTCCCTTTCTTTTCATAATTTGTATGGAAGTTTTCTCTAGGAATTTGAGGGCTTATCATGGGGACTTGTTCTCTGCTCAGACGTTGCTTGACTCTTTATGTTCTTTCTCTGTGTTCTCTGGCATGGATATGAATACTTCCAAGGGTCAAATTTTTAAATCCTCGGATGTGAACTATCTAGCTCATCGAATGAAACTAATCTCTGGTCTCCAGCAAAGCTTTCTTCCCATAAGGTATTTAAGGGTCCCTCTCATAACAGGTCGTTTATCTAGGAGGGATTGCCTTCCTCATCTGGACAAAATAAACAATATGATCAACAGTTGGACTCATAAAAATCTTTCATATGCTGGTAGAATCCAATTGGTTGTCTCTATTCTGTCTTCATTCCAAGTGTACTGGTCTTCCCATTTCCTCCTTCCTTCCTCCATTCTTAAGGATATAGAGAAGAAGATTAGGAACTTTCTATAGGTTGGGAGGGTAGATTCAAAATCTTATGCCAAGGTTAAGTGGAATGACATTAGTAGATCTAAAAAGGAGGGTGGCTTAGGAGTGAAACACTGGACCACTTGGAAGCATGCTCTGATAGGGAAACATATTTGGAATCTATTTGAAGATAGGGAGGCGTTATGGGTTAAGTGGGTGCATATCATTATTTTGAAAAGAAGTAACTTTTGGAGTGTCCAACCAACCTACAATAATTCATGGAGTTGACGAAAAATTTTATTTGTGAGAGATAAGATGAGGAACCAATTCAGATTTATGATTGACAATGGTATATCTACTCTTTTATGGCAGGACCCTTGGCACTCGAGAGGCATGTTGCAGACCTTTTTTACTCCAAGGGAGATAAATGGCTCGAAACTTCCCATAATAGCACGTGTTTCTGCAATCATCAATAATGAGGAGTGGAGTTGGCAAGACATTTCCTTAGGGCTCATCAGGAACCTTGAAGCACCTCGTTATCATCCAAATAGTTCCCACCCTGATAGTCTGGAATGGCTAGCTGGTTCTACAAGATAGTACACCACTGCTTCTGCCTATAACTTTTTGCGACCTCCTATCCAGGAAGTTGCATGGTATAAGCTAGTGTGGGATAAAGGTAGCCAACCTAGGTGCTCCTTTATCCTTTGGCTTACTTTCCTTCAAAAACTACAAACCCGTGACAAACTTCCCTACCTCTATACTCCTAACCATTGTTCATTGTGCCTTTCGATTAATGAAACCTTAGACCACCTATTTTTTGAGTGCTCATTTTCTAAATCAGTTTGGGACCAAAGTCTCACTCATTTCTACTTACAATGCCCAAATCGACCTTCCCTCTCGTCCCTTCTCACTTGGTTTCAAAGAGCCTCCAATACCTGCACTTTAAACCTTTTCCCAATCCTACTTTCAACTGCTGTTTACCTCATTTGGTCTGAAAGGAATGCTAGAGTCTTTAAAGATGAAGCCAAGGATATTGGGAGTGTGTGCCTTGGAGTAATCTCTGAAGTAAGGAACATCAAGCCCAAACATAGAGAGGAGGTAATTAAATAAGTGCCTATTTTACTAATCTTTCTTTGCAGGTTTGCCAGCATAGGGAATGCAATTGGTTCAGTCATGTGTGTGTACAGTTGGTAGTAGATAGAGGACAGTTTCCTACATTTCTAACTTCCTTCAGATATCACTGCACCAAGAGTATAGAATCAGTAAACAACATGTCCTAATCTGCAGCTATGGTATAATGTCTAAGATTTTATGTCTGTGTTGATCTTTGAGTGGCTTGTAGTTTCTGCTTTGTTGTGGTTAAACAGTAAGTTTGTACTGTGGTTTGCTTTGTTGAGATGAAATAAGTTTATTAGCTGAGGCAGTTGTTAGGAGAGTGTTGGAGTGTTGAACCTTGATAGATTGTGAGCTAGAAGTGATGGAGTTCCTGGGTTCTTTTAGAGCTTTGTTTAGTAAAAGACTTTGTTCCTTTACACCCCACCCCAGAGGTGAGCGAAAAAAAAGTCCTGGAGTTACTTGTATTCCATCGTTATACATAACTCTATTTTTGTATAAAATCTACTGAATTACCAAAAAAAATTCTTACAAACAAAACAATAAATAAAATTTCACGCTTATTTCATTGAAAAGGAAAAGAAATAATTATTTTTTGATTCTAAGTGACATGAGACTCGGTAGAAAAGGTAAAAGAGTTCTCTATGTCTGGATTCCCAAGAAGGGTCCTTGCACGTTCGAAGGCATCAATTAAAACAAACAAAGACCTTCCCTCAAGTGTTGTGTTATTGACACCCTCTTCCTACAGCTTCTTGGCTTTTACTAAACTAGCAAAAGATATAGTGAACAAATTCTCAGATGTAGTATGAATAACTGAATTAGATGAACCACCAGTACGATGCATTTAACCTAAAAATCAATTAGTATAAAACTTAAATAGCTAATTGAGTTAAATTGTAAAATGAACCCAAATTCGAACACATGCATACCTAATTGAACAGACATAGTAATTGGAATTGACAAATACTCCAAAAAATCGATTCCGCTAATCCTGTACTGACCATTGGGACATTGCCACCTCTTCCATTTTTGTCTATGTTCTCTTGAAGATTTGAGGAAGCTTTACACAACATATAGTATCTATAATCAAACATTCATCTGATAGCTTTCTAATAGAAAATGAGATAAAGATAATTAAGGAAAAGAGGTAATTTAGGTGATACTAAGAACCTTGAAGAGAAAGATTGGCTACTGAAGGAAAGTGGTGATTAGACTTTGATGAGGAGATTAGTTATTTATTGATTTGTTCTTCATCAGGGAGAATTTTTCCATATCCTCCTAGCGGAACTGATTTATGCCATCAGAAACGAGTTACCATTTGGACATTCCACGATGAATCAATGTTAAAAATTTTATTTTTAAAAGTCAAATTAGCATAAAATTTATTATGTTTATTTAAAATTTTTTGATAATCAATTCTTATAAATTCCTAGGGTGGAATGAATTGATCCAAAATTGAATGGAATTTTACTATATAAATCCTAGCAACAAAAAGAAAGGGTCATTGCTTTTTAGCAACATTAAAAATAACCTTCTCCTTAGCAACTTGTTATTTATTATGATTAAAAAATATAGCTCAAGTCCAATGTTAGATTTTAACCAATTCTTAGTGACATAAACACTTGATCCGATTGACAAATACTTAGGAAAAGCTTTTGTATATTGAACATGCAATACAAGAGCTTAAGTTACATACATAATAACAAACTTGCATAAAAGATAAGAGAAGAAGAAGCAAATTTGGAGAATGTTGAGATAGGGAGACAGAGAGAAAGAGAACTCGCTAAATATTGAAAATAGAATAAAGTACACAAACATCCCTATCAGAAGTTAAATACTCTTGCAGACCTTCATCAAATAGTTAGCATGCTTTCCTCAAAGAAGCATTGAAGGTGGGAAAAATATACAACCAACATATAAACACAATTGACCATAATCCAAACACAAACATAAACAAAAACCTATACAGAATAAGAAGAAAACAAAACCCACATAAACTCTAAAATATAGCAGAAAAACAGAGCATAATAAAAGGAGAGTTCTTGAAAAAAGAAAAGAAGAATAATACCAACATAGGACATGACACTCGTTTGACAGTGAAAACCATAATATAGGATACAACGACCAAAAAGGAGATGACGCTTCTTCAAAAACACGATGAATAACACAAAAACAAAAAGAGTTTTATTTTCGTATTAATAACCTAGTACAAAATGACGTGTTTGTTGTTAAGCAAAACAACATTGTTTGTTGTTAAGTAAATGATGTCAACTATTATTAAGCAAAATGACACTATTTTTTATTAATTCAGAAGAAATATACCATTAGGTGGCGATTTAGATAATTGTCGTCAAATGGTGGCCCATTACCATTTGGCTTGACCTTTGGCAAAGAAATTACATACACTATATAAATTTTTATAACAATACCAAATTTATATAAAATAAGTAAATAATTATGATTAAATAGACTAATATATTACATAAGTAAGATACGAGAAAATTTATCTATTATCAATACATTCATAAATCATTATACTAGGTACAATTCTTAACTATACATTCATATAACATTATTAATTACCATATATAATTATATTTATTGCAATACAATTAAAAATAATTGCTATATTAAAAAATATTGAAGGTGATCTTTGGAGTAACACTATGAATGCTAAGATACTTAAAAGGAGGTTAATTTTAGTTTGTACCTTGAAATTAAGGGTACTTCTTTTTAAAGTTTTGGATGCAACAAATGCAAATAAGTTGCTCTTGGAACAAACAAGCTTCATAACTTCTGAAAGTTTTATGGAGACCTAAGAATAACATCCACTGATTCCATATTGACCCTATAAAGCATTAAAAGTTTATCTATAAAGGGGAGGTTGAAGATCTTAAGTTGCTTACCTAGATCCATATGCACCATTGAAGATATAGGTTGACTCACCATTGGCTATCACTCCAAAAAAGATGTGGTTAAATTTTGCTCTAATAATCTGATGAATGTTATAAGAAGTTCAAAAATTTGGGTTTAAAGGTGAGAAAATAGTGTATCCTTATATAAGTCAAAACCATATATACATCAAAACCTTAAAAGGTAAAATCCTAAAAGGAATAACAATCTAGATATATCCAATTATAACACTGAAAGACAACCAATCCCTATCTGAACACAAATATAGAATTTAAAATTTTAACTAAACTAGTTATACAAGTCCTAAAAGAATGGAGCATCTTTGAAATAACAAACTTAAATGTTTACTCTAAGTTCGATGTAACTTATTTTTTGTAATGACGTATCTCTATCTTCTGGTTCTTGTTAAGTTATGTTGAAGCAAAAATTTTCCTCCCTCACAATAATCAGATCAAGCAAATCCTAGCCAACAATAATAATCAACTTTATTCACCAATGAACCCAGTCAGCAACAACCTCCATTGCCTCAACTAGTACTCAGGGATCTACAGATTTGTTATTCTTTAACACCTACAAATAGACTTATTTATGCTCAAATATATATTTACATGTTTAAGGCATATTTTCTTATCATTATTGACTTATTGTTAGGTTCTAATATTAATGTCAGAAAAAGAGGTAGAGGTATAACTAAAGGTTGTAAGTTTGATAGGTGCTTAACTGATTATGAATTTATTCCATAACATTTAGTGATTATTGTTATAAAATTGCTTAAGATACTCAATTTGACTCATATGTGAGTTTAGGCACAATTCGGAATTAAAGAAGTTAAAATGAGTCAAAAGTATGATATTTGGGCCTTTTTTGAAGATTAAATTTCATTTGTCTTCATGGAGCAAGAAGAAGAAAATTAAAAGACAAGAAAAATGAAAACACAAACAAGAAAAATCAAAGTTGCTCATGACAAAGGAGTAGAAAATCTATGCATGCCATACATGTTTTAACGTCAATTTAAATAAGTAATGGATGTATGATGGAAGGTAACACAACAAGAAGAAACTAACAGTGTACGTTGCATGTAGTAACTCAAAATATGGAAGACCAAAATGACATAATCAAATGAAGAATACAGCCATAGCATAGGTAGACAAACAATGAAGCAAAAACAACAACAGTCCATAAAGAAAACGATATGCCATCAGCAAAAAGATGGATCAAAACATAGTATAACAAGGAGACCAAAATGTAGCAACCAAAAGGCATGAAACGCAGACGGTGGAAGCAAAACGCAAACGTTCCATGCATCAACTGAAGGAGAATAGAAGCATATCCAAGAAGCATTAAAATGCAGTGCACGTTGGGCCAAGAAAAGCAAAATGCAGACGTATGGTAGGAGGAAAAAATGTTGACATTGGGAAAAAAGGTTAAATGTGTGTGTTGGTTTTAAGGAAACAAGAAGAACATATGCGGAGTTTTCTTTTAAAGGAGAACAATAGGGAGGCACTATGAACAAAGGTGAGGGTCTTCGGCTGGGACATTTCTTTGGGCCTGAAGCATTACTTTTGGGAGCAAGCTCTCAACCTTGAGAGACTCATGGAGGGGTAGGTTCTTGATGCTGGTTCAGAGGCAACATCGATGTCGACAACCCGGTTAAGTGTATTTCTCTTTGTATTTATTATTTCTTTCTCTCTTTAGAAATTTCTTATGCTATTCTATGTTTAATGTTTGGGTGTTCTGTAATAATGATTGAATGCTCTATTTGATTATTTTATGTAAGGACCCATTGTTAGAATTGAAAACAACACGTAATCGTTGTTTTTTTCGATTCATTTGTAGCAAATAATGGTTCATAATCATTAAGGATAACATAAACTAGGTTAAATAATTCAATCTTGTGTGATTATTACTTAGATTGGCCTAGTTTTCTTACTCGTAAGGCGACTATTCAATTAAAATTAATGAGCGTTTTGTAGGTTATCTAATAGCTAGGGTTAATTAACGAGCTCTTCTTAATTAACTAGGACCTAAGGAAAAATTGAGATTAATAGAGCTTATTGTTAATTTATGACTAATCGTTCAAGGAGAGGTAAAAGAATAACAAATCAATGAAATATGTTTGTTTAGGCCCATATTGAACCAAAGAACCAGATCCCTACCAAATTTCACACTTTTATTATTTTTAATGTTTTCTTTAATTTGTTTTTATTAGGTTAGTTTTATTTTTAAACCAAACCCAACCACCCCTACCAAAAAAAACCTAAACAGTGATTTCATTTCAATAACTTTACGCACAATATTTATGGGATTGACTTAGACTCACCACTATTATAGTAGTAATCTAGTCTATTTTGAGTAGTGTTACAACGTGTTATCAATTTTGGTGCCATTACTGGGGTATGTGGTATTTTAATTAATGTTTTGCGTATATTTGTTCGTAATTAGTTGATCATTTCATTTTTTGTTTTGTGTTTGTGAATTAAAAAAAAGAGAAAATTTGATATGGACGGAAGTAATCTCTTTTATAACTCTTATTCTTAATCCTATAACCAAAGTTAGATTGATACCAAAGTTAGATTGATCAATCTAACTTTAGTTATGGACGGGATAATCAATAGAATTACTTCCATGATAGTTTGCATGATGCGCAACAATTCTTGTATAGGCTAGAAGCTTCTTATCATGACACAGGTACATCTCTGGAAGAATTTCTTAATATTATGACTGCAAACAATATTCAACTTCAATAGACTGTACAGGAGTTCCAACAGAAAGTAAGGCAATTTTTGCAAGATATAAGGTCTAGCGTCCAACCAACAAAACTCAGGTACTTTTCTAGAAGGATTAGTTAATGTTTGTGTTGCAAATACTTTGCGATTACAATAGGAAGAGATGCAATTCCAACAAGAAACAAGTTCTAAGATCCAAAACTTGGCAAGCTAGATGGGTTAATTAACGAAAGTTCTTGACTGCCTAGCATCACAAGGCAAAGAAATGCAACCATCTCAACCTAAGGTGTACCTAAGAGACATTAGTGCATAGGTCTTGCAAAGTGAAAAGGAGTTTGAGAATCTTAAGTCTAACACTTAAGGAATTGCTTGTGACGAGTAAAAAGTGGAGGAGAAGCTCAGAGTAGAAACAAATATATCTTTTAGCCCAAAGGTAAATATTGAGTTCCATTTTGTTATTAAGAATGACTTTTTACTTTTACCTAGCAGGTTAGAGGAATTAAACGAGGAAGAAAAAGGTGAAGAGACATTTGAGATCTTTCCAGAGTGCATGGACTCAGTAGAGATTAAGAGTCTAAGATAGGGAAAATGTTGAATGGGAATGATTATCAACCAAGCCCTTATCCGAAAGAACCTCACATGGAGGAACCACATGCGCCACCAGAAAATCATAATTTTGTCATGTGAAGAGAAATATGGAGTCAAGCTAGAAATACTAAACAAAGGTGCTTCTTAGGAGGCAACCTAAGGGAAGTAAATTTCTTTTCCTTTACTTTTTCACACTAGTTAGGATATGCATGTGTGTTTCTATGTTGGTTTGTTTCTTAATTATTTTAAGTTTGCAATCAAAATGAGAGAAAGAATAAAACAAACAAAACAAACAATTTCTCATTTTCTATTGCTTTTAGGATTTTATAGTCATGATTAAATTGTGAATTGACTATAGAATTTTATGGCAACCTTAGCATATACTTTTGCTCTTGTGATTGGTCAATGTGCATTATGTTTAGAAGAGTAGTAACTAGTGGTAGATAAAGCCAGTGAGATTTGAGTCTTTATAGACTGACATATCCATATCAGTCTCATTGTCTTTGTTTATGTGTGACCTTCATGACATGTTCATCCTAACTTTGCCTTGATTTTCTATTTGAGACCACATTTTTATCAAACGCATTAACATGGAAATGATTAGTCATTCTTTGCTTTTTTGAACTACATTAGCCAAATAGCCTACCCTATTTATATGAATTTTTCTTATTAAGCCCCCTTGAGCTTTAATTGCCTTTTCTTTATATATTAACCACATTATGTATTAGCTCATTTTCCTTACTAAGGTTTAGAGCCTTAGATTATTGCATATAAGTCATATCACTTTAGCATTCATAAAATGCATTTCATTCATATGCATATCATTAGCATACACACATGAATTATGATTTCAAACACATTGCAAAAATTGTATACACACTTAATTGACATATTCCTAGGTATGAAAGGTTTAAAATGATCATGATGTGAATTGTGTACTGTTTATGTCTTGAATTTTGGTTTGATTGGTTACAAGTAGTAAATTTGGAATTAATTGTTACAATTGAAAAAATGATGCATGAATTGGATACTTTTATGCTTTGTTCTTGATGTATAAAAACTGTAGCTTAGATTGAATTTTGAGGTACAATGAAGGTGAATTAATGCTAAAGAAAGGTGTTAGTGTAGTGTTCTTGAAGTGGCAAAGAACTAGGATTGCTTGAATGATAGTGAATGAAAGTTTATATTTTGGTTTTTGATACATGAAAAATTAGGATGACTAAGCCTATAAATTGAGTGACATTTGGCATAGATAAATGAATGACATTTGGCATAGGTAATTAATTGACAAATGGCAGGAATGAATGAGTGACAAAGAGACTAGTATCTAGGTGACATTTAGAAGCTTATGGAGGGGATAAGTGGCTTACATGCTTAGTGGCATATGCCATTGTAACATGGAGACACCTAGCATTTGACGAGTCAAGCTACTGCAAGAGTAGTTTCTGTTGTGTTCATTCTTCTCATTTCCATTTCTTTCACCACTGAAACACTCATATACTCTCACAACTTCTTAATTTTGTTTCAATTTTGTTCATAATCATCTCAAGATCCACACAAAAAGTTGTTCAAAGATAGCTATAATCTGTTATCATCATTTTACCGTTGCTAAAATAATTTTACTTCCACCTTAAATTTATGATGATCTTGATGCATAGAGGGCTAGGTTAACTTGATGAATTGAGGTGGAACTTGAGCTAAACAAGTAAGTAAAGGATTGATCTTTATGTCATGTTATAATATAATGATGATTGAATTGGGATAGATTGTATATGATATTGATGTTGATGTTGAAGATGTACTAGAAAATAGAGAATGAATGGGTACCTTTCTGTTCAATTTTTACATATACTAAAATAGTATTTTATGGGCTGTTGTATGGATGATTTAATTTGGGATTTGAAGTATAATTTATGAGGAATTCAAGCTTAAGATAGGTGTTATTAAGGCATTTTCAAATATGGAAAATTAGAGATATAGGTGTGTTTGTAAAAAAATAACTATTAATGACATAAGTAAGCAGAATTTTGTAAGCCTTACTATAACCAATATAGAAATTAAATTAACCTGAAATGAAGTAAGCTTAAAGGAAATGAAATATGGAAATTTTCAGGTGTTAGTGATGCCTCTAAGCTTGTAAATTTGTGAAGTATTGAAGGTAGTCAAGTTATACACATTAGCAATGTTGATGACAAATTCTGGAATTTTAATTTCAGCCTTGTGTGCATGCTGAATCAGTTGAGAAATTTCACTCTAAATTGATATATTTGGACTTGATTAAGGCTAGGAATGAGCCTAGATTATTTCTTGATTAATTGGTTAAGAGCTTGATAAGTTTATGTAGTTAATTGAAGTCATAATCTAAAGAATGGTCTGTTTTGATGTGGTTGAGTTCAAATCTAGAAATTATGATTTGTTAAAGGAATAAATGAGTTCTCTTAATGCAAACATGATCTTATGACATGAGTAATGTGTATAAGGTATGGATGAATGAGCATTGAAGAACATGGGGTATTTATGAATGATAATTGTGTAAATGTATGAATATACATTGCAAGAAAAAGTTTAGTGAATGTATAGGTCTAGCTTGCTGAAATTCTATATTTAAAGTAACAATTGTGTGTGTGTTATAAGAGGCTTTTGATCATGAAAATTTTCAAGGATAAGTGTAAAGTATGGTTAATGAATTTGGAGTAAATCAAGCTAACTTAAAGGTACAAACCTGATTACAAAATGGTAGTATACAAAATATGATGTTTGAATGGTCAAGATTGATGAATAGTTACATACTCGAAAAGGTCCATTGAGTATACATTAAACGTGATACATATATATGTGCATGATTGAATATTCATATGAATAATAATCTTGGTAATGTGTGAACTAAAAGTATGTATTGCATGACTAAAGAAGCACAAATTAATCGTCATCTTCCAGACATTGTCGGGTTATCAAGGCAATAGCTTATCTGAAGCATATTGTGAGTTAAGCTAGATGTTTTCTCACTATGACTCAATTGTTTTCAATGAACTTTAGATACTAAACTGTTATTGATATGATTGTGATAATTCCAGACATTGATGGTCCGAGGAGTTTGATATTCAGGATTGTATTGGAAGTGCTTTCTAATTGTATGTGAATATGGAAAATGTGTACTCAACTAAATGTTAAATGTCGAACTTAGATCCGATCAATGTGATAAATGACTTTGCACATTGAATGAAAGTCATTGATAGCATATTATGTGAATTGATGCATTTCATCACATTGTTATGAGTGATCAGATAAAGGAGTTATGACCGAAGTGACCAGTGTGAAAAAGAGCTTAAAGCTCATAAATGTGCACAAAGAGCCATAAACTCAGTTATTAATGAGCTCGCTATCCATAATAGGTACGGGACAAAATATGAAATGAGCTCAGCATCTACAACAGATATGGAAAAATAAATAGGCGCTCGATCATAATAAAGTAAAAATGAAAGTGGAGTGACACAAATATATATATATATATATATATATATATATATATATCTTTACATTATCATGTTAATGATTGCGAAGAATTATTGAATTGTGTTGATATAGTGATATGCAAGGTTTGTGTACATGTTGATGATATGAATGATTGAGATAAATGGTTGAATTATTCTGAAATGATTATATGAAATATTTGTAGTTCATGATGTATTGTTAAGATATGATGTCTATTGTGATTCGGTGTTCATCATTGAATGATGTGATACATCTGCTGAATTGGGAAATACATTTATAAATTTGCTTTATAGTTGTGATATTTGTGTTCTGACTTGAGTGAGCACATCGATGATGGTTCACTCACTGAGTTCGCAAACTCATCAAAATTACAACATTGATTTTCTGGTACAAGGGAGACCTAGCTTCTAAGGTGATATAATAAAAGTCTAGTACTGTCAATTTTGGAAACAAGAATGACTCAAAGGTCTGGTCAGTTGATACCTGTGGAGTCTAGATAGAATACTTTTTTTTAGCTTCTCCTTTCATGTTGAACATTTTGTATATAAATTTAAACTCCCAAATGTTATGTTATATATAAACATGGATTATAAATGTAATGACAATGTAAGTAAGTTTCATTTTGTGAATGAAATGAGAAGTTTTGATCTTTGGAAATACTTAAGTTTTGTATGATGCCATAATAAGTTGATGTAATTGCTCGAACATGTCATTTTCGTAGGGTATGTTCTTAAATGTCTTTTGGATGTTCGGGCATATGCTTTATAGTAGTAATGTGTTGCACATTACATGTTCTAACCTTAACCAAATGTCCTTCCTAAGCCTTAAAGCTAGTGGAGCATTTGTTAATTGTTGGGTTTGTGGATATACAAAAGAATAAGTGTGGGGGTGTACGTATGTGTGGGTTAGCTATAAGATTGGAATGTTATTTTTATGTCTTATCATTGAAATTCCCATGATTATGTAGTTTCTTTTAATTTTCATAAAAACATAAAAGAAAAAGAAAGAAAAAGAAAGAAAGAAAAAGAAAAAGAAAAAGAAGAAAAAATGTTTAAATAAATGTATCAAGGAGGAAGTGCACATGTGTTGAAAAGTTGTTTATGATTAATGCATCCTCCTAAAGTGGTATTGAATGGGTTATTTGAATATGTTGGATATGAGGTAAATGTTGTCTTGGAAGGTTCACTCATTATGGTTTCAATGTATTGTCATCAATTGTATGAGTGATCCCTTCGGATTGGTATATACTTAATGTGGTTTGTGGTGTGAGAACTTAAATTTGAGATTGGAAACATGGTTTTTGCATTCATCATAGTTGATGTACATAATTGTAAGGGAATGTTGGTATTTGCACTTGATATCACATTGAGTGTTACTTTGTTTAGCTAGCTTTAATGCTACTTGACCCAAATATATCTCACCTTACCTTTTCCCTCATTACAACCTTGAAAAGTCCTTTGATCTATGATTTTGCATTTGAATTTTAGTGGTGGAGAAATGAAATGATATGACAAAGTTAGAGAATGGCATGATCATGAATGGTGTTGAGTGTACCCATGAACATATCTTGTTTAAACACATTTTCCAAGTCTACTATTAGATTGCTTGGTTTTTAAAGTTATTAAATGTTAATTGATCATGAGTAGAAGCACTGAATGTTGAATTCTGTTATGATATTTGAAAGTCATTCATCTTTGCTTAAGATTATGTATTATTGAAAACTGTGGAAATTGAGTAAATGTTTTTGGGTTTTTGGGCTTAATTTTGATGTTTTGGCTAAGAACAGCTAAAAGCTAAGTGCGTGAAAAATTGATAAGTACTTAATTGATTATGAATTTGTTGTATAACACTTAGTGATTATTGCTATAAAATTGCTTAAGATACTCACTTTGACTTGTATGTGATTTTAGACACAATTTGGAAGCAAAGGAGTTAAAGTGAGTTGAAAGCACGATGTTTGGGCCATTTTTTGAAGATTAATTTTCACTTGTCTTTATGGAGAAAGAAGAAGAAAATTAAAAGACAAAAAGAAGACAAGAAAAATGAAAACAAACAAGAAAAATCAAAGTTGCTCACGACAAAGGAGTAGAAAATTTGTGCATGCCATGCATGTTTTAACATGAATTTAAATGAGTAGTGGTTGGTTGATGGAAGGCAACACAATAAGAAGAAACCAAGCAATGCGTATGTTGCATGCAATAGCTTAAAATATGGAAGATCGCAACGATGAAAGCAAATGAAGAATACGGTTACAGCATAGGTGGACAAACAATGAAGCAAAAACAACAGCAATACATGAAGAAAATGATGCACTAGTAGCTGGGAAAAGATGGATTAAAACACAACATAATAATGAAACCAAAATGCAACAATCAAAAGGCATGAGATACAGTTGCTGGAAAAGCAAAACGTAGGCGTTCCATGAAACAACTGAAGGAGAATAGACACAAAGCTAAGGAGCACCAAAATGCAGTGCACATTGGGCCACAAAAAGTAAAATGTAAATGTATGGTAGGAGGTAAAAACGTTGACATTGGACAGTAGGGTTAAATGGATGTTGGTTTTAAGGAAAAAATAAGAACATATGTGGGGTTTTTCAGAAAAAGGAGAACAACAAGGAGGTGCTATAAATAGAGGTGAAGGTCTTCAACTGGGACATTTCTTTGGGGGCTGAAGTGTTATTTTTGGGAGCAAGCTCTCAATGTTAAGAGACCTATGGAGGGTGTAGCTTCTCGACATTGACACCGATGACAAGTGTATTTCTCCTTATATTTGTTGTTTCTTTCTCTCTTTAGAAATTGCTTATGTTATTCTATGTTTGAAGTTTAAGTGTTGTGTAATAATGATTGAACGCTTTATTTGATTATTTTTATATAAGAACTCATTGCAAGAATCGAATACAATATTATTTTCATGTAAGGACCCATTGCTAGAATTGAATACAATACACAATCGTTGTTTTTCTGATTCATTTGTAGCAAATAATGGTTCGTATTCATTAAGGAAAAAATAATCTAGGTTAAATAATCCAAGCTTGTGTGATTATTGCTTAGATTGGTCTATTTTCTCGCTAGTAAGGCGACTATTTGATTAAGCATAGCGAATGTATCCTAGGTTATCCGATAGCTAGGGTTCATTAACAAGCCCTTCTTAATTAACCAGGACCTAACGAAGAACTAGGATTAACAGAGCTTATTGCTAATCTACGACAAATAATTCAAAGAGAGGTAAAAGAACAATAAATCAATGAAATATGTTTGATTAGGGCTTAGGCTAAGATTAAACTAAAGAACCGAGTCCATACCAAATCTCCCACTTTTATCATTTTAATGTTTTCTTTAATTTGTTTTCATTAGGTTAGTTTTATTTTATTTTCTTGTTTTAAACCAAACCAAACCCCCTCCCAAAAAAACCTAAACACTGATTAATTTCATTTCAATAACTTTACACACCCTCTCTGTGGGATCGACCTAGGCTCACCACTGCTATAGTAGTAGTCTAGTTTATTTTGAGTAGCGTTACGATGTGCTACCAAGTTGTAACGGGTGAATGTTGCGATGAATAACAAGTTGTTTGTACCTATTGATACCTCCCAAAGTCATCCTTCAGACAAGATTCAATTAGCAAAATTGTCTAGTGAGTTAGGGGTAATTGCTAGAATTGAATTGCCTTAAGTATACAAAGCAGTTAAAGGAAGACAACTTGCTAGAGATTGCTTTGGATAAAGTTGTGGTAAATTTTCAGTTTATTTACTTATATACAATATTGTTTTACTTATTTAAATATTAATTTTACTTTTACTTTTTATTCATAGATGAAGCTCAATATCGTTGATATCAACAACTCTGATGTTTCAAATTGTATGACTTCACTATTGAAACAAAGGACCATGGATTGTCATTATCGACTACATCAATATTACAAATCTTTTCCTTTGGATAAGGAGACAAGGAGACATGTTCCTGAATGGATGTTTCTAGAAAATTGGAGCAATATGTGTGATTATTGGGCTTTTACCAACATTAAGGTTTATTTTCTTTCACTTCACATTTGTTTCCATTAATCTTGTTACATAATTTAATCACCATTTCTTTTCTTTATTTAGGAAAAGTGTGAGAAAGATAAGGTTAACAGAGGAAAAATGAAAACTCCTCACATCTAAGGCTCCAAATCTTTTGTTGTCCTATAAAATGAATATGTAAGTTATTTCTTTATATATTATAATTATAACAATAAATACAATGTTATTTATTGTGTTTTGTATTTTTTTCATAAAATAGAGTCAAAATAACTACATGGAAAATAGTGTGATCTATAAACTGACTCACTATAAGGAAAGTGAAGGCTGGATGTTTGAAGAAACGCACAATAATTTTGTAAGTATGAAAACTTGTTTAAATTTTAAGTTTATTTATTTACACAGTACTAGCTAATAATATTTGAATTGAGTATTAGTTTTGTTTTTTAAATTTCAAAATAAGATGCAGGAGTTGTTGTAACATTAATGGTTGACATAAAAGAACCAAATGTATATGACATTTGAAACAAGGTGCTTGGTACACGATCTAGCTACATTAAAGAGCTTGGGTTTGGGCCAAAGTCAACTGCTTCGTCCTCATCAAGACCACAATATGTTCAGTGTCTAGAAGAGGACAACGAGTCACTTCATGGTAAGTTAGAACGTAATGGAGAAAAGTTGGTCAAGTTTGAAAACTTGATCAAAAATTTACTTAGCCCGAATTATGTAACCAGTGAAGATGAAAACTAGTCTTATTCACTAAACTAACATTTGTATTTTTTGCTTTGTATATAAGTATTTTTGAAATTGTAATTGACATCTTGTACATGATCATATTTAACGATATTTTATTTTCTATATACAATGCTTCAAATTTTATATTATTTTTATTATATGTTTGCATAATACATTATACAACAGAAAATCTAAATATTACATATAATAATATCGATTAAAAATTTCACCTTAATTATAATTTACATGATATAATATTTAGTTATAATGTAATTGCCAAAAATATTTAGCTACATTTTTAAAAATGTCGTCAATAAGTTTGGTTATGCTTTCTTTTCGGAGTTAAAAGTTATTAGGTACGCTTTTAGCTATGAAAATGAATTGTAGCTAAAACTTATTGACGACAATTTAGAAAAACATCGCCTATAATTATTCACTACAAAAACTACTCATAACAAAAAATAATTATCAACGATTTGGAAAAATTTTGTCTCTAAAAGTCCCAAAATCGTCATTAATAGTCATTAGGGACAATTTATATTTGTCACCAAAATCGTAATCAAATCCTCGTAGCAAAAAATAATTAGCAACAATTTGGTGAAAACATCGCATATAGTTTTTTGTTACAAGGATTTGATTACGATTTTGGTGACAAATATAAATCGTCCCTAATGACTATTAACGACGATCTTGGGACTTTTAGAGACAAAATTTTTTATCACTAAAGGTTCCTTCTGTTGTAGTGGCCTATCACTGCCATGACAATCGGTGGTAATGAAAATTGTTTTGCTTCTTTTTTCTTGGGCTTTGTTTGTTTATCAGTTTTTCCAAAAGGGATGTCATGAAATGGAGGAAAGAAATGTATATTTAATTCTTAACCATTACCACTTACTCCTAATTCAAATTCAATTTCTTATTATAATTTAGGGGAAAATCATTAGTTGTTAGATATTTGGATGTATCTTGATGTTACGTGCATCAAGTTTATAGTGTTTGGTCATTAGGAAGGGTTTGTTAAACCTTTGCGGGAGGATATGTAGTTGCTGTTTCTAACACTAGCTTTAGCTGAGACATCTATAGCTCTGATTAATTACGTCCCTTGTAAGAATGTTTAACTTGCTCCAAGTGTTGAGACATAAGATCATCTTTTTGTAGTTCTCTTTGACTGTCATAGAAAATGGTATAGTCATAATAAATCTTCTAATTTGTTCTGTTTCTAGTTGAATTTAAGTTGTTTCCATATAGATGAATTCAAATGTTTCACTCAAAGGGTATTCCTAGTTTGAGTATGATTAGTCCAAGGTCATCAGTAACATTAGCATATGTTGAAAAATTCCAGAATCCTAGGTCGAATTTAGTTTATATAGATGTTTATCATATGTAAAAGCATTATTATCTACCAAATACAATTAACTAATATGCACTAGTCTTGGTTTTATGATTTCTTATGTACAATTATTTCAAAAGGAAGAGTATCAGAATAATAGCATATTTTGAATGACAAGTGTTGAAACTAATAGCTATTTGGATGCAAATACTATGCTTCTTGCATTTATAAGGTTGGAGTTCATATACGTAAGAAGAAGTGGTTGATGGTAGGCATGATTTCGCTCTAAGAAACTTAGGTAGCTTATGTTATTCAATCCTTTGTCCTTCCTCATAATTTTGTAAAACTAGTTTCCTTTGATTGCCTTTGTTAACTCTTTACATAATCTATTCCCAAGTTCAATATTGACATGAACATTAATCGTTATTTTCTTCTTTCTCATCAAATATCTAAAAGATCTTTCTGCATAATGTAGTTTTTTGTATACAATCTTTTCTGCTTTTGGTAGGTGTATTAACAAGCATACATGACTCTTTAAGTGGTGGGCATCATATTGAAGTGACTTGTGCATAATATATTGGTAAAGTTAGGACAGTTAGGATTTATATTCATCAACAAACAAAGATTAACTTATTGATAGGATTGAAATATCTTATATTTTCTTATGCATTTACATGTGATTTCAATCCTAGTTTTAAGATAAAATGCTCAATTTGTGTTCAATTTGTGTTGACTATTAGGTTGGATTTATTGATATATTTTTGAGACC
>JANVCQ010150687.1:0-24583 GCA_025531925.1 Erythroxylum plowmanianum
TATATATATACAAGCTATATAATAATTAATAATATTAACGATAGTCATTAATGTAGTAAATATTAACTTGTCACACCTGTTAAATAAACCCTGTTAGACCCTTTTGAATTAAGATATCATTTAATTTAAAATTTTTAATAGAACATTCAAACATCATTTCGCTTTCGCTGATTTATATTTGGAATTTTACTTAAATAAATTCTACTTCTTTCCTGCCTAGTGACAAAATCTTATGCATATCTGTAACTCTTTTATGTTTCAGTATTTTCAAGGATACGTCACCCTCAGTTAGGTAATATTTTGAATTTATAGGTTGACTATTTAAAATGACAGTTTATTTGGTTGTTACTAATGAAATCTATAGATAATTAATATTGCTTTAATAAACATTTAATATATTTCACATTTTTACAAAGAAGTCTGCTTTTATTTAAAGTCTTATTCAGAAGGATTACATTCCATTCTTATTTCGTTTCCAATTTCGTTCCCATACTCTTGTTTTACTTCTTTAAAATGAGTTACGCAGAAAATATATCTCAAGTTCAAAAAATTAAATATGTTATTCGGTGTGTTGCAAAGAAAACTCCCTTATCACAAAATCAGGTAACTGCTTCTTTTTCTTTACTCTTTCATACTTTTAACTAGGAAGAAACAAACTGATATAAATATTGCATTAAATATTTACTTCACATTACGTTATTTTTTACTTGATCGTAGAAAAAATTTTGTACCAAGAATTGTGCTGCAAGGTTCTTAAGAGCTAACGACAACAACGTTAATTTAGCTGCAAAAAATTAAAAGCTTGCGTTTCTTGGAGAGAAAGCATATTTATGGTTATTTTTATAATTTTCATGATCCTTTTTATACATATTATTTTCATTCTTCTGTTTTTCTAAATTTTTTCATTTTGAAATATAAAGAAATTAACTGTTGATGATTTTATGAAATGAAATCGCACAAGGACTTGCTTATTTAACAGGTCATGATGAAAGCTGTAGACCTGTTTTGTTAATTTCCAGACTTTATCAATTATGTGTTTTTTAATACTATTTACCTATTGAATTTCTAAATTTCATTTTTGCATTTATTGTTTCTAAATTTGTTACAAATCTTCATTTTTTCCTTTCTTTTTCTTGGTTAAAGATATTTCGCCTTAAACAAAATTACAAGAAATTTCATTAACAGAAAATGTAAGTCGACATGCATAATTTTTCTTTATATTTTCCTATTTTTATCTCCCTTATTTGATAATTTCCCAACGTCATATTTTGCTTTGATTTTTGTAGGTTCACATGTTTCATTATGTTTACTTTGGAAGTTTCCATATCAACAATGCATAAAAACTGTAAACAATTTATTATTATTTTTTTATGCAAGTATGTTTACTCCTTAACAATAAAATTATAATAATTGTTATACAAAAAAAACCTTTTAACAACTTTTTAATATTTTATATATTTCTCAGGTTTTTACAGGTCCTCTGTGCCTTTGAAGAATACATTTTTATCTGCATTTAAAATTATTGCCAACTATTATCCATCCAGACTTTACAAGATGTTCTTGGTCACCCCCCATCTTTGTTTTGTTAATTATGGAAGGTGATGTTCATACGTATTCCTCTTCTTTATATTCTGATTGTTTTTCTAAAATGTGATATTCTATTAATATATAATTCAAAATTTTATTTTTATTACTGGGTATGAAACTATTTTTCCAAATTTCAACTATCATATATATCATATAGTCACTGCATTTTAAAAAAACATTAGAATTCCCCAAACATCTTTCGACGAGATCAACTGTTAAAGATGGATTGCACTCTTCAAGGTTTTCATTATCGGTGTCGCAATATTCTAACCCAAACAAACCATGATATCTTAGTTTAACCGCCTCAGCTTTTGCGCCCTACATTAATTCGTTAAATGCTAGATCTATTTCCTTTGGATCGCCGCATGCAACAGCTAGAAATAAAACTTTATTCCCATCTACTCCAATTTCACAACGAGTTACCGAATCAGTTAAATTTACTCAACCACAATCCCCACAACCTTCTTTTTTTCAGTCACCAGTTATGTATTTGTTTTCCAAAAAAACTCATACTTCTTAGAAATGTAACGAGTCATTCTTACCTTTCTTAAAATTTTATAGGATCTCGTACAATGAGACTATTTATAGGTTAATTATGCGATCTTCAATCGGTGGTCTCCTATCTATTATACCCCCTTGTTTAAAGGGAAGTCATTTTTCTGTATCAAATCGATTTTAATATCATGATAGTTTACATCTTATTTTTATTATATATGATTGGGTCTTTTTTTCTATATACTGAAGTACGTATATGATTATATCTTTTTGCCTCTTATAAGAATAAGAATTTATATTTACCTGATTTTAAATTAATAAAGCAACAATTATTAGATTTAAGGTCATGGAAAATTATTATTTTATCAAATATCAATAGCAATAATTAATTAAGGTTTCATTTAAAACAAAAATTTACAGTGGTGAATGAATTGATATGTTTATTTTATATTAATCAGCAACAAATGCCTTTTTTTCCTTTTCATAATTTATCATTTCATAAATACCATTTTTATTTTGAAAATTTTAACTAATTATTTTTCCCAATTAACCATTTATTTTGTTAATTATATTTAAATCAAAAAATGAATGCTTATGTTTCTTAAATATATCATAAGTAATTAGTAAAACGATTATGTCATGATTACTCAGTTAATTAAAAATGTTTTAATAAATTATGCAATTATTTCATAGAAAGGTTGTCGAATCATATTTCCATGTGACTGTTAATTAGCAGGCATGACTAATTACAAATTTATACACACTAAATATCATAGTATCATAATTAATAATAATTAATAATGCAGTGCGATATATATAAACGTCTATATTAACTATTTAATCGATTTTTTAAAATTTAAAACATCAATCAATTAATTATATTTTAATTAGTATTTGTTATATCTAAATAGATGTGATAATAAATTTATAAATTAATTGTTTTTATAAAAATTTAATTATGTCGTAATTGCTATTAATTATATCAAATTAATTTATTAACAATGATAAATCATACATTGTCAACTAATATGTGAGCGTCTTTTTTAAATTTTTAATTAAATCATTTTTTATTCAAAATGTTCCTTACAAAAAAAAGGAATTTAACAATGCTGTATGTCATGAGGGGTTCACAGGTGTGATACGTTAAGTCACGTCGGTGACCCATGACTTGGTCCTTGTTTCTTTTTTTTTTCTAGCTAACTACATGTATATATATTTATATAATTAATAGTCATTAGAATATATTATTATATTCTAATGACTATTAATTATATAAAAATAATTTACAACGATTTTAGTATATTTAAATACTGCGCGTTTTTCTTGATCATTATATACTAAATATATATAATAACATTATTATATATATATTAAATATAATTAAATGATTATATTATAAGAACTATTAATCATATAAAAAATTGTTTCATTATTATTTAAGTAACTTCGATATGAACTATATAATAATTAATAATAGTTAAAAATAATCATTAGTTCAATAACATATATATCATATATTAATATTTACTACTTAATCAACTTACTATATTTTAATATAAATGAAATAATTAATTATATATCAATAGTTATTAATAATTATTTAATTGATTAATTATATTCTCATTACTATTAATGATGTCAAACTAAATTATTAAACCATCGTTTAAGTTTATTTAAATTGTGCAAATTAATATATATTTAGATAGTGCCAATTAATATTAATTGCTTATTATTATTCATTATTTTAGACTATATATGTATAATAACATTATTATATATGATATATAATTTATCAATTATATTATCATAACTATTAATTATAATTCATTAACTATTATTTGACTTAATTAATTATTGTTAATAATGACTTAATTTATTTATTATATTCAAAAAACTTTATTATATTAAATTTATGGTTTAAATATATTTAAATGATTAAAACAAAAATAGTCACTCTGGATTTATCTAAATTAATTAAGCATGTAAAATGGAATCTTGTCATTTGTTGAAAATAGATATCTTAATTTTAAATGTTTTTTTAGTTATATATATAAAAATAAGAAAAAAAAGTTTCAATCGTCTATTCTCATTTAAATAATCAATCATTTAAGTATTATTTAATCAATTAATTAATTATATATAAATTACACTTGATAAAAAATCTAAATTAAGTGACCCCTGTCACTCTAAGTTAATTTAATGATTACATTTTTATTTAGATTTATTAATGACTTATTTATATTTGAATCAAGCAATATGTTTATCATATTTTGATTATTTAATTAATTTTATATAAATTTTATTTAGGCGCAAGTGTTATCGTTTAAGTGCTTATTATTATATAATAATTAATAATTATTATTCCATATATAATTTTGCTTTTTAACCAATTAATTTTTATGATTGCACTTAATATTATTTATTATTATCTTTTTTAATATCTATTTCTATTTATTATTATTATTAGTAGTAGTTTTGTCGTAATAGTTTTTTCGTTTCAATTTTTTTGTTACTACTACAATCATCATCATCATCATCATTATTATTATTATTATTACTCCTATTTTATTTTACTATCGGTTTTTTAAAATATTAATATTATTAGTAGCCTTGCATTGAGTCTATTTTTTTAGTATTAGTTTTTCCATTATTATTGGTATTATTATTAATACTATTTAGTATTATTATTAGTTTTATTACTACATCTATTTTTTAAAGATAATATATATATATATATATATATATATTTATTATTAGTAGTTGTTGTTTTTGTCGTAATAGTTTTCGTTTTAGTTTTATTGTTAATATTAATATTAATATTATTTTTATTTTTACTCCTATTTTATTTTACTATCAGGGTGGGGGGTTTATTTGGTTTCAGATTTTAAGGTTTTCGTACGAGTAGTACAGGTGGGTAACGTAGAGACTCGAGTCGAGAGGATGCTTTCAAATTGAGCATTTGAAATCCGAGAAAACAGGTCGGTAAACGTAGCTTGCAAAAGTAAGGGTGGCAATGATTTAATGAGGATAGGCTCTTGAAATGTTAAGACCCTCATGGGAAAGTCCTTAGAATTGGTAGCAATTTTAGACAAGTATCGGATACAAATAGCGTGCATTCAGGAGACTAAGTGCGCAGGAACTAAAGCAAAGAAGATAGGGGGATTCAAATTATGGTACTCGGGAAGTACGCGGAAGCAGAATGGGGTAGGTATCTTAGTGGACAAGAGGCTTATGAACAAAGTAGTGAGAATCACAAAGGTAAATGATAGGATAATGGTGGCAAAAATTGTTTTAGGCAATGTAGTTCTCAATGTAGTATGTGCTTATGTACCTCAAGCTAGTACAGACGGACACCAAAAACGTACTTTCTGGGAGACGTTGGGGGGAGTGTTTATTCAAATCTCTAATACTGAGCAGATCGTTCTAAGGGTGATTTTAATGAGCATATAAGGGTGAATTCAGATGGTTATATAGGAACCCATGGGGGTTTCGGATACAGTACTAGAAATAATAGTGGGGTTGATTTATTAGACATGGCTATAGCATATGAGTTAATAATAGTAAATTCCTTCTTTAAGAAAAATGAAGCGCACTTGGTGACGTTTCAGATTTGCACTACTAAGACGCAAATTGATTATCTCCTAGTCAGGACAATTACCTGATCATGGTGCAAGGATTACAAAGTACTCCCTGCCTCATGTCTATCAACCCAACATAAATTGTTAGTTGTGGATTTCGAAATTAAGGGATGGAGGGCACAACAATTTACTAAGCTAGGTCGTAAAATCCGATGGGGAAGACTCAAAGGGGCCATGGCGGAACTTTTTAGGATTTAGGTCAGGAATAATGCAACATGGCTTGTGAGTGGAGATGCAAATCAGATGTGAGAGGGAGTAGCCCCCGTAAAAAGAGAGACAGGAAAGAGACTCCTAAGGGTATCTAAAAGGCAGGGGGAGGCAAATGGAATCCTAGTGGTGGTCAGACGAGGTTTAGGGGATGGTTAAGGCAAAAAGGAAGTTTTTAAAGATCTGCTGGCAAGTGAAATCGAGGCGGAGCGGATTATAAACTAAGTAAGGTATAAACTAGCGAAACAGAAGGCGAAGAAGACTATCGCAATGGCTAAAGGAGAAGCTTATGAGAAGATATACAGGGATTTGAATACGATCAAAGGAGCACAGAGAATTTTCAAGATAGCGAGAGATAGGGCACGTAAGATGGTGGACTTTAACAAAGTCTGTTGTATATGTGACGAGGAAGAACAAGTACTCACAGACGCCCAAGCCATCAAGCGGAGGTGGAAGAGATACTTCCATGGCCTATATAACGAAGTCTTTTTGGTTAACATAGCATTAGGGGAACCTCCCAGGTTGGGGCAATGTCTTAACAGGTACTTATGGGAAAAAATCACAAGAGGAGAAATTACAAAAGTTTTGAGGGGGATGGTGAGTAGAAGGGTAGTAGGACCGGATGGCATTCCTATCAAGGTATGGAAGTAAGTAGGGGTTGTAGGTATTGAGTGGTTAGCTCAGCTCCTTAACATGATCCTAGAGTCTGCCAAGATGCCAGATGAATGGAGATTGAGTTGGTTAATCCCCTTGTACAAGGCTAGAGGAGACATACAACAATGTCAAAAATATCGAGGCATCAAACTACTGAGTCATACCATGAAGCTGTGGGAGAAGGTAATTGAAAAGAGAATCCAAAGAATTGCTTCAATATCGGTCAATCAATTCAGGTTTATGCCTGGTAGGTCCATGACAGAAGCACTTCATCTGCTTCAACGACTAATGGAATGCTACAGGGAATGACAATGGGATTTGCATTTAGTTTTTGTAGATTTGGAGAAGGCATACGACAGGGTTCATAGAGAACTCGTATGGTGGTGTTTGGAGGCAAAGGGCATTCCTACGCCACATATTCGAGTGATTAGGGATATGTATGAAGGAGAACTGACTAGCATCAGGATGGTAGGAGGTGATATGGAAGCGTTCTCTATTGATGTTGGCCTACACCAAGGCTCGGCTCTAAGTCCTTTTTTGTTCACTTTAGTGTTAGATAAACTGATCAAACATATTTAAGGGGAGGTACCGTGGTGTATGTTATTTACTGACGATATTGTCCTAGTAGATGAGACCAAGGTAGGGGTCAATGCCAAATTAGAACGTTGGAGAGAAGCGTTAAAGTCGAAAGGTTTTAAAATGAGCTGGTCCAAGATGGAGTATTTAGAATGTCATTTCTCAGGTAGCCAGATGGTATAACAGGCGGAGGTAGTGATTGGCACTGACATCATACCACAGACATTGAATTTCAAATACCTCAGATCCATCATTCAGAGAGATGGAAATATCGATGGCAATATATTACATCGTATTAGATCTGGGTGGATCAAATGGCGGAGTGCATTAGGTTTTTTATATGATAAAAAGGTCCCAGTAAAACTCAAATAGAGGTTTTATAAAATGGCGATTCGGCCCACCCTGCTATATGGGGAAGAATGTTGGCCGCCTAAACGTAGACACACGAGACAGTTGGTGGTAGTAGAAATGCATATTCTTAGATGGATGTGTGGCATTACCATAAAAGATAGGGTTCAAAATCAGGTAGTGAGAGAGAGATTACAGGTGGCAAGTATTGCTGACAAGTTGAGAGAGACAAGGCTTAGGTGGTTTGGCCATGTGCATAGGATGCCCTCTGATGATCCGGTACGACGCGGTGAGTTCATAGACCTAAGTGGCTATAAGAGGAGGAGAGGAAGGCCTTACAAGACATGGAGGGAAGTGATCAAAAAAGATATGTCAGAGTTGGCCCTCACTGAGGCAGTTGTTAGAAGTAAGAAAGTATGGCGTGATAGGATAAGGGTAAACGACAAACGTATCACATAGGAAGTTCAAACAAATGCCGGGGAAAGATTCCCGAGATGGTCACCTAATTCCTAGGAAAATCGTTATCCTCAGGACCGCTCTGTGAGGACCCCTAGTGCATTTAGCGACAAAGGAGCCAATCTCTACAAGGTGTAAGGTCCTGACCATTTTTTTACGTGCTGGTTTTGTACTTTTCTCCTTATTTCTGTGTCTCGCATCATTACTTTGCATGTTACATCTGCATGTGGGTCTACCGGAAACAACCTTTCTACTATGTAGGGATAAGGCTACGTACTATATGACCTCCCTAGACCCCGCTTCATTGCGGGATTTCAGACCAGGTGCGATGATGATGATGTATAGATTTCAATTCTAAATTCGTTGAAATTTATCAACATTTTTAGTCAATTTAAAAAGTTTTTATGTCATTGTTTAAGATACAAAAAAGTGACAAAAAATATTTGTAAACAATTTTTTATACCGATATTGATATTTCAATAAACAGAATAGTACTCATTTAGTCTTAATCAGTCAATCACACCATATAGCCGCTTTGTAATTAAAAAATGTTACATCGTAATTATTTATTTTCAGAAAGAATTCATTAATGTCTTTATTTTTTTTACTCTTTAAATTAACTTCTCTAACCTAGCACTACGATCATATTTGACCTAACCATTCAAACAACTTCTTTACATGAACTTAAATTCTTTGACCTACTTTCTCCTATCACTTTTCTTCATCTTCAACCTAAAAAGATCGGATTCCCTATTTTAGAAAAAAGGAGATAAGTAAGATTTCCTATTTCAGCAAAGAAAGAAGAGGCTGTTGATATTAGTAAGTTATTCTTTTGTTCGTCACTTTTTCCATTTATTAAATATTTATAATTTTTATAAAATGATATTTATGTCTTTTATTTATTACAATTTTGCCAATTTTATTTGTTATCATCTAATTTGTTGTTTACACCATTGTGTGATATTCATGTTTATACAATTAAATAACAAATATTGGATTTTTATGATTATATTGTCTTATAAAATTAAATTATGTTGATATGCAACATTTTTATGATAATGATATCTTAATGTTTCATATATTATTATCATGTTTTTAAAATAAAAAAAATTTCATCGACTGATATTTTGAACCTTCAGCTGCACTTTTGAACCTAGATTTTTTGACGAAGATTAGTTAAGGATGAAGTTGTACAAATGTTTCATCTATTCATTCTAATTATTTCATAAAAAACTTTATTTAATTATTATATTAATAACTAATTTATATATAACTCATTTATAATAACTTAGTAATTTTTATCACATTTATATTTTTGTATTGTTTTAACTAAATATTTGAAAGCTAACTTATATCATCACGATAATACCGATGCTTAATATTATTGATTATTAATTATACTTATTGGATTTGTTAATTTTTATTTATTATAGTTATTAAATTTGTCAATTTTAAATTGTCAATGATATATTATATTATGCATTTATCAGTCACAGACGTCCTTTTTTTATTCACTCTTTATATAGCTTATATCATTTAATTATTGCCTAATTTTGGAATGAAAAATTTTAAAATGTAAAGTGAAAATGGAAAAATATAGAAAATAAATACAAGCATAAAAAATGTTATCAAAAGTCACACACGTTATTTGCAATCATGTTGTGACTTAAATAAGTCACACCCTCACTAAATTTTTTTAAACAAAAGTTGGCAGATTCTTTTCTGATTTTAACTTAAATTAACTATTTGCATTCACCATTATGAATTTATATGTCCTAGACTTAATTAACTTAACAATAATCTAAATAATAACATTTTATTTCTTAACCTTTGTTTGTTAATATTATTTCTGCTTACTTATTTTTATGTCAAAAATGCCTACTTATAAATGAATATTATGAACCATAGTGTTTAAATATTAAAATGTATAGTCAAAAAGGAATTATGATACAAATATTACAAATATGTAATTTAGAATACTACAATAATTAATTAAGAAAGATTACCTCAACAATTTTGATCAATAGTGTGATGAGAGACAGTGCGATCTGCTGAGCCTCCTACTTTGGTGATCTCCTGTGCCTCAACCCTCCCTCTCCATGGCTTCGTTTTCCCCACCTCCGACCCTAAATCAATCTCCTCTAGAACCCTTACCATCTCCTTCCACCTGTGCGCTAAAAAATTCCCCTTCTCCAAACCCTAATCGGGACCAGAACCACAACCCTAACCTTCAACCTTCATCGATTTCATCCTCACCTAAAGCTAAACCAAGACTCCCACCACCACCGAACCCTTTCCCCTCACCCTCCCTCTCATCCAGACCCGAGACTAGCCCCAACTTCAACCTTACCCCCGATGGAGAAACCTCCGGGAAGTCTCAGAACCTGGAAAGCAGTTATATTCGAAGGACTTGGTGCTTCATACGAGGATAAATCCTTGACCTACTATCCTTCGAAAGTGAAGGAGAACAAGATCTACATTACTCCTCCACCAGAATTGGGCAAGCAAGGAGTAGCTCAATTTAAAACCTCCCTCATTAGTTTCTTCATTGGTAAGCGCCCAACCTTTCCTTTAGTACAAAGAGCACTAGCTAGATCTTGGGCTACATTTGGACTTAAGGAAATTCTAATCACCAGTTCCAACCATTTCCTCTTTAAATTTGAAGCTAGGGAAGGTTTGAATGAGGTTCTGGAGAAAGGACCATGGCACATACAAGGAAAGCCTCTGTTTTTGAGGAAATGGTGCTTGAATGGAGGTGAGCAGGTAGTAGTTAGGTCAGCTCCTGTATGGACTAAGTTTTATAATGTCCCAATTGAATATTGGACTACAAAAGGTTTAGGAAGAATAGCTAGTGCAGATGGTGTTCCATTACTCATGGACACTCCTACAGCAACAATTACCAGAATTGTGTATTCTTTTCAAGGTCACTCCCATAAATAGCTCCTCTCCCTTCCTTGTCACTTGTGTGTATGGGTCAAATAATCTCAATCATAGGAAACATCTCTGAACTTCCTTAAACCATATCTCTTCCACAGTAGGTAATCAACCTTGGCTTATAGCTGGGGACTTCAACGCGATTCTGTACTCTCACGAGGCAGAACCCATGAGTTCCATGGCTTTGCAAGGCATGAGAGACTTTAGGAAGTGTGTAGAAGACTGTGCAATTTTTGATCTAAATGCTAGGGGTCCAACTTTTGCATGGACTAATAAACAAAGTGGTGATCTCTATGTTTCCAGGAAACTAGATAGAACACTCATCAATTCGGAGTGCTCCAAGTTTCCCAGCTCTTATAGTGTCATTCTCAATCCAAATATCTCATATCAGTCCCCTTTAGTGGTTAGGGCCTTGCTTAGTTAGCAGAAGAGATCCTCCCCCTTTAGGTTCTCCAACTTCCTTGTCAACCATCTTAACTTTCTTCAAAAAGTTGAAGAAGCTTGGACTAGTTAGATTAGAGGAACTCCTATATATAGGGTAGTGTCTAAACTTAAATTGGTTAAAAGAGCCCTAAAATCCCTTATTTCTGGCCAAATAGGAGATGTTAGTGTTCGAGTGGAGAGATGTCAGGCCAATCTCAACTATATTCAAGAGTACTTGAGAATTGATCCTCAGTCTCACTTTCTGAAAGACAGAGAGATTGAAGCCATCCATGATTTGCAAAGAACTCTTAGAGATTAGGAATCCTTTTTTAAGCAAGCTTCCCTTATTAAATGGCTTCAATAAGGGGATAGGATCACTAAATTTTTTCACCAATCCCTCGTTGCAAAAAAAAAAAAAGGAACAACATTCACTCTTTACACCTAGCCAATGGGACTAGAATTGTAGGGCTTAAAGAGATTCAAGATTAGTTCTTGGATCATTTCCAGACTTCTATAGGGAGATCTAAATCTCTTCCTCCTTCTCAAGAGTTTGTGGCCTCTCTCTTCCCTCTCCCTTTACTCGAAAGCATTACAAACACTCTTATAGCTGAAGTCTCAGCACAAGAGATAAGAGAGGTTTTCAATTCCTTAATCCTAACAAGGCCCCAGGCCCAGATGATTTAAATGGTTACTTTTTTCAACATTCTTGGCAAACAATAGGATAGGAAGTCACTGAAGCAATTAAGAATTTTTTTGATCATAGGAAGCTCCTTAAAGAGATTAACTCTATCTTTATCTCTCTTATCCCTAAGAAAACCCAACCAACTATAGTGTAAGATTACATACCCATTTCTTGTTGCAATTTTCTTTATAAGGTCATTGCAAAGGTTATAGCAAACAGACTTGTAGAGTCTCTTCCCCAAATTGTTAGCCATAACCAAAGTGCCTTCATTAAAAATCGTCGCATAGGTGATAATGTTTTGCTGGCTCAAGAAATTCTTAGGAATTATCACCTTTCCAATAATCACAAGCGATGTGCTTTCAAAATAGACCTTAAAAAAGCCTATGATACCATTTATTGGGAGTTTCTCATAAATGTTTTAGTTTCTGTGGGGCTTCCTGGGAAATTCATTGCTTGGATAAAAGAATGCATTTCTTCTCCTTCTTACTCAATTCTCATTAATGGAACCTATCCAAATTCTTCAGAGGGAAGTCAGGTCTTAGATAAGGAGATCCCTTATCCCCATTCCTTTTCATTTTATGTATGAAAGTTCTTTCCAGATGGTTAAACAAGAGTTTAGACAGTAACCCCTCATTCCAATGCTATTGGAGGTGCAAATCTCTTAAAATAAACCATCTTCTATTTGCTGATGATCTTATGTTATTTTGTCATGCTGATTTGCTCTCTGTAAAATCGTTGCTAGATTGTTTGAGGACCTTCTCCCAATTGTCTAGCTTGGAAATGAACCCCACTAAGAGCAACTTTTTCTTATCCTCATATTCGATTAACTTAACTCATCAAATAGAAATGATGCCTGGGCTAAAGAGAGGTAGGCTCCCCATTAAATATTTGGGGGTTCCACTTATTGCTAGGAGGTTGTCCAAAAGGGATTGTAGTCCCCTTTTCGAAAAGATAGAAGCTAGGATCAACAAGGGGATTAATAAAACCCTTTCCTATGCTGGTAGGCTTCAATTAATTATCTCGGTGCTTTCTTCCTTTCAAGTCTATTGGTCTACCATGTTCATTTTTCCTTCTTCAATCCTAAAGGAGATAAAGGCAAAACTTAGGAACTTTCTTTGGTCAGGGAAGGGCACCTCCAAATCCAATGCTAAGGTCAAATGGTCAGACATTTGTAGAACTAAAAAGGAAGGAGGCCTAGGGATTAAACACTTACCTACATGGAATAATGTGTTGCTAGGAAATAGGCTTTGGATTTTGTTTCATGACCATAAAGCACTCTGGGTGAAGTGGGTACATTCTATAATCTTGAGGAGGGGGAATTTTTGGAGTATACAACCGAATAGCAATAGCTCATGGATTTGGAGGAAAATTTTATCAGTGAGGGACAAATTAGGGGACCAATTTAGATTTAGGATAGGAAATAGAGCTTTAACTTACTTCTGGCAGGACCCCTGGCATCCAAGAGGAATTCTCAAGCATTTCTCTACTCCAAGGGCCATTAATGGATCTGAACTGAAAGTGACAACTACAGTTTTAGAGGTGATCAGGAATAACATGTGGAGCTGGCAAGTATTAATAGCTGATACATTGGGCAACCTGGGACCTATGCATTATCAATTGAATAGCTTTCAACAAGATAGTTTGGAGTGGTTAGCTGGGTCAACTAATCAACATGCTTACACTAATTCTTCAGCCTATACCTTTTTAAGACCCCCCATACAAATAACCCCTTAGCGTACATTAGTTTGGTTCAAAGGGAACAACCCAAGATGCTCCTTCATCTTATGGTTGGCCTTTTGTAGCAAATTACAAACTAGAGACAGACTTCCATTCTTTCAAACACCAAATCATTGCTCCTTATGCCTCAAGGACAATGAAACAATTGACCATTTATTCTTTGACTTCCCTTTCTCCAAAACAGTGTGGGCTCATTGCCTCTCCTACTTCCATCTTAACCTTCCACAACAACTCAACCTCCACACCATCCCCTCTTGGCTGAACCATCCCCAAAATCTTAGAACCATTAATCCAAATGTCCTCCTAGTCATCCTTTCAGTTGTATTATACTATCTTTGGAAAGAAAGAAATGCTAGGACTTTTAAAGATGAAGCTTTGGAGGTGGATGGATTGAAAGCCAGAGTGATCACCCTAGTCCAGGAGCAACTCAGAGCAAACATCGTGGGAAGGTAAAGGTAGGATAGTTTTTTAAATCACTAACAACCTTTATGAAGTTTCTGTTTTAGGTACACAAGAAAAGTTTGGAGAATGATGGCAGAAGATGCTCACCCCGAAGCTAACCAACCAAACTCAGAGAAGCAAAGAACAATAGAACATCAACTCTCCATATTCCATCAAGAGCAGTTAGTCAAACCTTAACATTTATACACTTAGAAGGGAATCAGCACTAGCAACAAGCTAAAGGTAGATCAGAAGAATGCAAGTGCAACTCAGTGGACAGGGATAAGGTCGAGTGATTCAGAAGGGGATGCACCATTCCAACAACCAAAGCATACAGCAAAGAAGACATGGCCCAGACTTCTACACCAAAGGTAGGCACCGTCAAGGAAATGCAGCAAACATTAATGGATGGTTGAGAGAATAGGTATTTCCAGCTGGTGTAAATACTGCTAGTAATTTTCTAAAGCCATTAGATACCTCCAATGAAGAAATGAATGATTGAATCTTGCTGCAAATTTGTTATTACCGAATGTTCCAATAGATGTATGTTTCTTAGGATATTAGGATCTCAATGAAGTTTATAATCAAGTCAGGTTTTCAGTGTATTGTTGCCATATGTGAAGCATTTTCTCAGGGAAAATCTTGTCAGCATAGGGGTATTCTCTTTTGATAGCTATGAGATGAGTTTCTAAGCTATCTCTACCCATGTACGTATATTTTTTCTTATATTAATCTTATAATTGATTTACCAAAAAAATTAATTAAAATTAGATTACAAAATTTTAAATTTATATTAAGAAACGAATCAAGATATAGACGTTAAAAAATGTACAAGTTCGAATATTGAAAATGAAAATCAAAATTAGATTACAGCATTTTGAAAATTAAAATATTTAAAATGTGCAAAATTTAAAGTGTAATTTTTTAATGTATAAAATATATCAAAAAATTAAAAAATAGTCATCATTCAATTATTAATTTTGTAATTAATTGAAGAAATTTGTTATCATTAAATAGGTTAATATTTAGAGCGATTTTTTTAAGGATTTAATGAATGTTTCAAATGAATGACAATTGACAAAATCTCAAATTATCTTATTTACTCAAATACACCTTGGTCACGGGTGTGACTTATTTAAATCACACTCATGACTGGAATCTTTTTTCAATATTTAACAATTTTTTATTTTAGTTTAAATATTTTTTATCAATATTTAATATATTATTTTCCTTATTTTAATTTAAATCATATTTTTACAATCGCGGGTGTGACCCATGATTAAAGACTCCTATAATTAATTAAGTTAACAATAACTAAAAATAAATATTCACATTTTATTTATTTTATTTGATTAATAGAAAAATAATTTTAAATTTTATCAATCTGTTAATTATATCTTAATTTCAGTTAATTATATATAAACAAAATTAAATTATAAATGAGAAAATGTATATAAGTTCATTATTTTAATCAATTATAATCTAATTATTTTTAACTAAAATCGAAAACAAAATAAAGGTTTATTTTATTAAGAAATTATAAATGATGGATTTTACCTGTCAGACATTAGGATTGTTTAATATTTGGTATATGTTGTGTCTTTACAAAATACATGATAAATAATTAGTTTTCATTTTTATAAATATCATTTCATATTTGCAGTTAGACTTTTCCATTTTCTCAAATTGTTTCCCTAACCACTTTAAACCTTCATTCTTTTTAGGTTTTCTTCTTATTACCTGGTTGAGTTATGCACTATTTAGGTATGTTTAATTATGTAACAAAAATGTATTATATAATATTATGGTATACTTTGTTCCTGACATATTCCTTTTCATTGATATGATAATTAGTTTCTTGTTTATTTTTCCATATTTCATGACTTACATATACAATTTTACGTTATTGTTGTATTTAGTTACATCGTATTGCCAACAATTAACTTTTTTATATATCTTCTCATCCTTTATTTATCTCACACTATATTCAACCCATATTATTTTGCAAACTTTTCAAATTTTTTATTGATTGATTAAATATTGAGAAAACCTTATATGTTAAATATATAGTTTGTTAGATTTTTGTTAAATGTATTGTTAACCTTATTTGTCAAATGTATCCTTGTTAGATTTTTTCATATTAACAAATACAGATGTTAGTACTTCATGATAAACTCTTTATTAAATCTATGATTTGCTACATTTATTGTCTTATGTTTATGAAAAAAGATGATATTATTGTTTCACTTTTCTTGCCGGTTATATCTTCACATTTTCTAATTATACCCAACATTTATTAATGTAATATATACTTTTTTTATACATATCTCGTTTAATCATATTTATAGTATATATTAAATTATATTAATTATTTATATGTTTCACTAATATTGTTATTAAAAATATTTTGATATTTTGAATAAATATTATCAATTGATACATCAGAAATGTCAATGTTGTCCACATCATTCAGGCATTCAAATATGGATAGAAATGTCAAAAGGCATCAAAAGTATGCTGAAATGGCAGAAGATAAAAACAAGAATTGATGTGACGATGTAGAGAAACTCGAGCTGCAAAAAAGAGAAGCGCTACTTTACCTGCGCTTCATCAAAAAATTAATGATCAAGATAGCTATTCTTTCATTAATAGTGAGCCTTCCAGCAGTCAACTTCTCATTCATCAATCCTCTACTGAACAAATACAAAGTCAATCTTTCGATTTTAATGTAAATCATATTACTCAAGGTATAATTTTTTTTGACCTATATTTTGACCATTTTTAATATGACTACTCCACAAAGTGACCATCTTATTTTTATATATCTTAAGGGATAAACCATCGTTGCTCTTCCTCAAAGTTAGCAGCTTTGCAAATTTACTTATTGAGTCTCAACAACTTCATTTTGTTCCAAATTGTGAACATTGTCATACAAGACGATTTTTATCTTGAACCTTCATCATTTTGTTGTTTATCGGGACAAATTTCCATTGTTGCTCCCTAAATGCCTCATGGTTTGAGACGGTTATTTTTTGTTGATGACGAAGAATCAAAACATTTCAGGAAGAATGTTCGTACATACAATAATAATGTAGCTTTTACTTCCTATGGAGCTAGATATGATCGTGAACTAACAAAAAACAAGAAAGGATTTTATACATTTCGTGTTCAAGGATAAGTTTATCATTTCCTAGACAAATAAGGTATCTAAAATCCAACTATATTTCTTTGATACTGATGAAGAACTAAAAAGAAGGACTAACAGTTCTGCAAAATAACCCTTACGCCAAGTTCTTTCGAAGTCTTAAAGACATTCCATCACTTGAGAATCATGAAATAGTTCTGAGATGTTATCCTGACCTTAATCAACGTGTTTATAATTTTCCTACTATATCACAAATGGCTACTATATGGATTGAAATTAATGATGAACAAATTGATAAATGTCATCACATACAAGTCTATGCTCACTCCGGTACAAGTTATAGAATTCAATTTTATTATGCATGTTTTGACCTGCTTCAATATCCACTTTTATTTCCTTGCCGTAAATCTGGATGGCATCGTGGCATTAAGCAGTTGATTTCACAAAGAAACAGGAGCAGTGTTCAGATGAACAGAGTGATGTTCATTTCGACTCCTTTACTGATCCATTTGAATTATTCACTCTGGAAAACACAGGCATGTTTGTCTTTTTGTTTTGTCATTTTCTAAATATTATTTAATTCCACAGTTTTATTTATCAAATTTATTTTCTTTACTACTAGTTGCTAAAGAAGGAAATTGTGAAGATGGGTTGGTGTCTACTAGAGAATATTATTGTTATTGACTCCAAATGAGAGAAAATGATGAATCCATGCAGCTCCATTGCTTAAGACTGCTTCAACAATTTGTTGTTGGTACTTATATAAAAATTGAAACGTCCTGGTTTGATTTCCATAGAAAAAAACAAAATGAGGTACAGACAAAAATTTGCGGCTATATTCTCTTATCATTAAACATATGATTCATGGTCCTTGTGGTTTTATGAACAAAGATTACCCTTGCAAGAGAAATGGTGTGCTCAAAAATCATTATCCTAAGAATTTTTCTCCTTGTACTGTTCATGGTGAAGACAGTTATCCATGCTATAGGCAAAGAGATAATGGAAGGAAAGAAAAAATTTGCAGACATGAGGTTGACAATAGGTGGGTTGTTCCTCATAATCTGTACCTTTTGATGCTACTTGATTGTCACATAAATGTTGAAATATGTTCAACTGTAAGACTTGTTAAGTACTTATACAAATATGTCTTTAAAGGCCATGACCTTGTTAACTTTAGCATTATCAATCAAGACAATGCAACTAATATTAATGAAATCAGTAATTTCCAAAAAGGTTGTTGGATTTTACCTCCTGAAGCTTTATGGCGTATATATGAATTCCGTCTAGTAGAGATGAATCCATCAATTTATATACTGCAAGTTCACCTCCTAGATCAAAAGTTCATTTCCTTTAACAAAAATGCTAATTTGTTTTATTTGTTGAGAAATGTCGACTTCTTGAAAACAATGCTAACCAAAATTTTCAAGATGAGTTTGACAAATAAAAAGGTAAAAGAGATTAAATGTCTATATAAAGATATTCCTAAACATTTTGTTTGGAATCGAAAAACAAAAACATGGTCAAAAAGAAATCGAAGAAAAGTAACAGGAAGAATGGTTACTGTTGACCCTAAAGAAGGAGAAAGGTATTACTTGGGGTTGTTACTCACACATGTTAAAGGACCAACATCATTTGATAACTTATTAATTGTTGATGGTGACAAGAGAAGCTGTTTTAGGGAGGCTGCACTACAATTAGGATTGCTACCGTCTGACCCTTATATAGAACAAACACTTGAGGAAGCTATTGTGTTTCATATGCCAACATCCCTTAGATTTTTATTTGCTACGCTTTTGTTCTAACATTTGCCTACAAATCCTAAGCAGCTCTGGGAAACATTCAAGGACGACCTTTGTTCTGACTACCAGTATGCTTCTTCTTCCTATAGTACATACACATCTGATGACATTACAAAAATGGCCCTTTAAGATATCAAAAAATCTCTAGAGAAAATGGGGAAAAGTTTAACCGATTATCATTTTACTAATCATCAACATCAAACTAAGGAAATACAAAGTGAGATGAATATACAGATTGATCCAGAAGACCTATTGTCACAATCAAGGTTGAATAATGAGCAGAAGTACATATTTGATTTAATTATGAATTTAATTTTGACTTCAAGTGGTGGAAGTTTTTTTATTGATGGTCTTGGCAGAACCGGAAAAACTTTCTTATACCGAACTCTCCTTGCAAATTTACGGTCACAAGGACATATTGCAATTGTTGTTGCTATATCGAGTGTTGTAGCATCAATCCTTCTAGGTGGTAGAACAGCTCACTCAAGATTTAAAATCCTGCTTGATTTATTGAAGAAAAAAGTTTGTCAATTAAGCAAATAAAGCAGTATTGCAAAATTGATATTTAAATCTAGTTTTATCTAATGGGATGAAGCTTCTATGGAAAAACGAGAAGCCATTGAAGCATTCCATAATTTACTTCAAGATATCATGGACTGTAATCAACCTTTTGGAGGAAAATTTGTTATTTTTTGTGGTGATTTTCGTCAAACTTTGCCAGTTATTGACCAAGCTACAAAATAGCAACTGATTGACTCAAGCCTTCTAAATTCACATCTCTGGCCACAAATGTGTAAATTCTCTTTGATGATAAATATGAGAGCTATATAAAATCCAACATTTTGCTAATTTCTATTGCACGTTGGAGAAGGAACTGAGCCAGTAGATGAGCAAGATCAAATATCCTTGCTAAAAGAACTGGTTATTCCTTATAACAACAAGGATGAGTCTCTTAACAGGTTACTATTTTTTCCATTATTTATTTTACTATCCTTTTTTTGCAATTAAAACTACATTTTTGTAATGCATCGTTACCTTGACTAGGTTACTTGAAAACGTGTTCCCAAACCTAACCTTATATTCATCTGATCCATATCAGATGATAAACATACGCGTACTATGTCTAATGAACAATTCTGTTGATGAAATTAATGACATAATGATTCATAAATTATCAGGAGATATGCATTCATACATGAGTTTTGACAAAACGGTTGACCAAAGACATCAAGCTGATTATGAAGATTTTCTCAATTCTTTAAATCCTAAAGGCCTACCTCACACAAACTCTTACTTAAAGAAGGCTCCCCAATTATGCTACTGAGAAATTTGAATCCAACTGAGGGACTTTACAATGAGACAAGATTGATATGCAGATAATTAAAAGATCATACAATTTTTGCAGAGATTGTGTTTGGACCTCGCAAAGGAAAATTTGCTTTTATACCTAAAATTCCCTTGCAATCTTCAAAAAATAAAAAAATGGAATTCCTTTCGTCAAAACACAGTTCCCTATTTGTTTGTGTTTTGAAATGACCATAAATAAATCCCAACGTCAAGCACTTGATCATGTAGGAATTTATCTCCGTTAACTTGTATTCACATATGGACAACTATATGTGGCTCTGTCAAGAGCTCAAACTCCTGAATCAACTAAAGTTTTGATTATTCCAAGAACTTTTGAATCTTCAAAATTTGATCAAAAAATAAGAAATATTGTGTTTCATGAAAATTTTCAATTAGTCAAGTTATAAAAGATAAAGTTCTTAGGAGGTATGTTAATTGTTTCTTTTCAACTTCTCCTGCCTAATTCATTAACGAATTGTTCTACGATGGAAAATTGTTTATTGATTAAGGATATTTTACCTAGCGTTCAATAGTGGTCTTGCGAAATTATCGTCCAAGAAAAACAACATATTGTTGCTTTTCTTGGTATACCACCAAAAAGACAAAAGTTCATCTTTTTTTTATTATGAGATATAAAAATTACACTTTCTTCATTTAACATGTTTTTTACTTAATTTTTAATAATTTCTTTATTATTAATAGGGATCACAAGTTGAAGGTATTATATTCAACAATGACGTTCAACGAATGAGCAACATTTTACAACCATGTAAGAAATATATTGTTTCTAATGCCATTGTGAAGCCAATTCCTGCGTCAATATCAAACTGAAGATTTGAAAATACAATAAGTCGCACTATCATTGAACCTATACCAGATGTTGATACCATCATCCCCGTGAAATTTAACTATACACCTTTCATCGATCTTATCAACTGTATAAACTACAAGCAAAAATCAATTGGTTAGACCCTTAATCTATTTCTATATGTATTATTCACAATTTTTAGCTATTGTATCTAATTATATTTATGTTTAACACATAATAGATATTTTTGTCGTGGTTATTGAAGTCTTAGATAAAAAAAGATACCAACAGAGATGGAAGAAATTTAGCTGTGTAAAAGTTTGTTGTCGCCAACAAAGAGTAATTTTTATTCTTCAAAGAGTAAATTTTATTCTTTGTTATTCTTTATATTTCGCATGAAACTAAAATCAATTCTTTCTTTTTACTAACATTTCTTTTTACTGTCGCCAACAAATTACTGAATCCTTGCACTCTTATCTAATAATTGTCTGTAGGAGACTGAAAGTGAACTTCTATAATGGTATTTTTGTCACGACTCAGTACCACATCGAGTCCATAACAACCGTCGCATAACCGGGCTAAGAACACTTATGGTATCCTTAATCTGACTATGCAAGGCTAACTGAATATCTATTCTTTTCTCTTTTTTTTGGTCGAATTTGGGCAGCACAACGACTGTATTTTAAAAATTCCAAAAAGCTGCAAACAATTTCAAAAACACTTTTCTATTCACATCCAACAACAACTTCAGGACTTTAAAGTCCACTCAAGGCAATCTCAATAACAGTATTAGAAGATTCATATATAAAGTCGTTTATAAAACACAAGGCAATCAAAAGTTAACTTACAAAATCATAAAGCGTATCTTCATAAACACAGTTCATGAGCCACTAGACCATAAAAGTACAAAATAGGAAACTACCCATGTGCGGTAATACCCTAAAAATGTTAAAAGACTGCACAATCGACTCAGAGCTTCAAACTTACTAAATTAACCTGCATGGTTGGAAAGTAGAGGGGGTGAGTACACTAGGTAATCAGTGAGCAGGGAAGACATATATCACAAATAGAATTTGATCCATACCAAGACGGTGTAGATAACCAATGAAGTGAATATATATCACATAAAAAACACATAGGCCCAGCCTATGACTCAATGTATACTGGTTAGGAACCATATAGGCCTAACTTATTAACTCACTCATTCGGTGAACATGGGATGTTGTTCCAGTACACAAAGGCATAAAAACATCATATGTATCAATCAAAACATGATAGGAAAACTAATATCAAGATAGGTTAAAACAATCATGTGTGACACCACTAGTTGGCGAAACTAATGTGCACACCCACCGATACTCGATGTTGGCTCGACTTTCATACGTGGTTAGTCTGGACTACAGTCGACAAGAACATCATGACCCTAGGTGATGACCTCGTCGGTGTCCAAACCCTAAGTGTGGAACCATCGGTGAGCCTCGTAGAAAGGTATTGATACGGCGACTTGACTTTCATGTACCAATGTCAAGGGTATAGGGGTCGCTTAATCATTTGTGCCTAGCACATGATTGGCCAATCGTTATCTCACAAATCACAAAACAAATCATATACAAATATTAAGTATAAAATCAAGTAAGGCACCATGCCTTTATTTATCGATCCAACTGATAAAATGAAACCTTATCATGGCTCTAAGCCAAAAGATAACAAAAACATGCATCATACATGACTCGATTATGCATGTGTAAATTCCAAAACATTATCACATAAAATAAAGCCATCTTATGTACTCCAAATGCATAATTTTTCAAAACAATACCATTTAGTAAATACAAAAGCATAATTAGCATTCTTTCGAAATTCAATTCTTCCATATGTTGCCTAGGTTCAAAATTCACATACAGGTGATCATGCTTGTCTTAGGATGTTCTAATCCTATTTTAGAAAAATGGTTTTCCCAACTCACATCAAGAGAAGATATTCACTCCCTTAACTTCAACAATCCTTGATACGAGCTCCTTGATTCACAGTTCTAGGCCTTTATACAAAAAAGGCATACGATGAAAATATTACCTAAACATAAATTTCATATTTATACACCATCACATTAGCTTCTCTTTTGCATTTTCTAAGGCATTTAATGCCTTTAATCCAAACTTTCTCATTTCATAACATAATTAAGCACATCTTTATCCAAGCATATTAGGCCATATCGGGCCCATGACAACCGCCGCATAACCGGGCTAAGGACACTCACGATATCCTTAATCTGACTATGCAAGGCTAATTGAATATCTATTCTTTTCTTATTTTTTTGGTTGAATTTGGGCAGTACAATGGTTGTGTTTTAAAAATTCCAAAAAGTTGTAAACAATTTCAAAAGCACTTTTATATTCACATCCAACAACAACTTTAGGACTTTAAAGTCCACTCAAGGCAATCTCAACAACAGTATCAGAAGATTCATACATAAAGTCATTTATAAAACACAATGCAATCAAAAGTTAACTTACAAAATCATAAAGCGTATCTACATAAACATAGTTCGTGAGCCACTAGAACATAAAATTACAAAATAGCAAACTACCCACGTGTGGTAATACCCCAAAAATGTCAAAAGATCACACGATCCACTCAGAGCTTCAAACTCACTAAATTAACCTGTATGGTTGGAAGCGGAGGGGGTGAGTACACTAGGTACTCATTGAGCAGGAAAAACATATATCACAAATAGAATATGATTCATACCAAGATGGTGTAGATAACCTACGAAGTGAATATATATCACATAGAAAACACATAGGCCCAGCCTATGACTCAATGTATACTGGTTAGGAACCATATAGGCCTAGCCTATTAACTCACTCATCCGGTGAACATGGGTTACAATTCTAGACAAAAGCATAAAAACATCATATGTATCAATCCAATCTTGACAGGAAAACCAATATTAGGATAAGCCAAAACAATCATGTGTGACATCACTAGTTGGCCAAACTAATGTGCACACCCACGGATACTCGGTATTGGCTCGACTTTCATCTGTGGTGAGTTCGAACTACAGTCGACAAGAGCGTCATGACCCTAGGTGATGACCTCGTCAGTATCCAGACCCTAAGTGTGGAATCACCTGCGAGTCCCGTAGCAAGGTGTCGATACGACGACTCGACTTTCATTTACCAGCATCAAGGGTACAGGGGTCGATTAATCAGTTGTGCCTAGCATACACTTGGCCAATCGTTATCTCACCAATCACAAAACAAATCATATACAAATATTAAGTATAAAATCAAGTAAGGCACCATG
>JANVCQ010152286.1:0-45900 GCA_025531925.1 Erythroxylum plowmanianum
AACTGTAACTGAAGAAGATAAAGTTACATGTAAATACACTTGCTTTCTAGGGCACTATATTTACATAACTCCAACACTTTGGTGGTCGAAATAGTCCATTGGCACGGTCGTTGGCCACCTTCGATGGCCAAAACAACTTGTCGGCATGGTCACTGGATACTGTCGGTGTCCAAAAAAGTCTATTGGCATGATCGTTGGACACCTACGGTGGTTGAAAGAGCTCATTGGCACAGTCATCTGGCCTTCGGTGATTGAAACAACCCGTTGGCACGGTCATTGGATACCTTCGGTGGCCAAATCAGTCCATTGGTATGGTCGTTGGATACCTTCGATGCCCGAAAGAGCTTGTTGGCACAGTCATCCAACCTTTGGTGGTCGAAACAACTCGTTGGCACGATCGCTGGACACCTTCGATGGCTGAAGCAATCTGTTGGCACAGTCACTGGGTGCCTTTGGTGGGAAAAACAGCCCGTTGTTACGATCGTTGGCGACCTTTGGTGGCTGAAACAGCTCGTTGGCACTATCACTGGACACCTTCGATGGTCGAAATAGTCCATTGGCACGGTCACTGGGCATCTTTGGTGGGAAAAAAAGCTCGTTGGCACAGTCGTCGGGCACCTTTGGTGGTCGAAAAAGCCTGTTGGCACGTCACTAGGCACCTTCGGTGATCGAAATAGACCGTTGGCACGATTGCTGGGTATCTTTGGTGGGAAAAATAGCCCATTGGTACAGTCACTGGGCACCTTCAGTGACAAAAATATCCTATTGGAATGGTCGCTGGTACAGTCGCTGGGCACCTTCAGTGACAAAAACATCCTATTGGAATGGTCGTTGGGCACCTTCAGTGACAAAAATAGCTTGTTGGAACGATCACTGGGCAACTTTAGTGGCCAAAATATCCCATTGGTATGATCACTGGACAATTTTGGTGGCCGAAATAGCCCATTGGCATGGACGCTGGACACCTTTGGTGGTCGAAAAAGTCCGTTGGGACAGTCGCGGTGTAATTTCAGTTACCGAAATAGCACTTTGGCATAGTCACTTGGAACCTTTGATGGCTGAAATAGATCGTTCGCACGGTTGTTTGCAACTTTGGTGGGAAAAACAACCCGTTGGTATAGTCGTTAGGCTCCTTCGATGGCCGAAACAACCCGTTGGCGTGGTCATTGAATAGCTTCGATCATTGAAACAGCTCGTTGACACAGTCGTTGGACACCTTTGATGGCCAAAATAGCCCATTGGGACGATCGCTGGAGAGCTTTGGTGGTCGAAATAGGCCATTGACATGGTCACAAGACACCTTCGGTGGCCGAAATAGTTCGCTGGCACGGTAGCTCGACACTTTGGATGGAAAAAATAGCCCGTTGGCACAGTGGCCAAAACAGCCTATTGGCACTATCATTGGGTACCTTTGGTGGCTGAATTAGCTTGTTGGCATGATCACTGGGCAGCTTCGATGACCGAAACAGCCTATTGACACGATCGCTGGGCAACTTTGGTGGTTAAAAGACCCCGTTAGCATGGTTGCTAGACACTTTTGGTGGCTGAAACATCCCGTTGACACGGTCGTTGGACACTTTTGATGGTCGAAAAGCCCATTGACACGATCGCTGGACACCTTTCGTGGCTGAAACGGTCCATTGGCATAGTTGTTGGACATCTTCGGTGGCCAAATTAGCCCGTTGACACGGTTGTTGGGCACCTTCAGTGACAAAAACACCTTGTTGGTATGGTCGTTGGGCAACTAAATGGTTGAAATAGCCCGTTGGCACGGTCACTAGATAATTTCGATGGCCAAAATAGCCCGTTGTCTCAGTTGTTGGACACCTTTGGTGGCCGAAAAAGTCCATTGGGACGGTCGCTGTGCAATTTCAGTTGAAGAAATAGCCCTTTGGCACAGTCTCTTATCACCTTCGATGGCTGAAATAGCCCGTTGGCATGGTCGTAGGCAACTTTGGTAGGAAAAATAGTCTATTGGTACAATCGCTAGGCTCCTTTGGTGGCCGAAACAACCCGTTAGAACGGTTGCTAGATAGCTTTGGTCGCTGAAACCACCCATTGGCACAGTCACTGGAGAGATTTGGTAGACGAAATAGCCCATTGGCATGATTGCAAGACACCTTCGGTGGTTGAAACAATCCATTGACACAGTCGCTGAGCAGTTTTGGTGGCCGAAACAACCCATTGGCACAATCACAAGGCACCTTCGATGGCTGAAACAGCCCGTTGACCACCTTTAGTGGAAAAAAGAACTCGTTGGCAAGCTCATTGGCCACCTTTGGTAGCTGAAATAGCCCATTGACAGGGTCGCTGGGCACCTTCGGTGGGAAAAACAATTCAATGGTCGCTGGGCTCCTTCAATGGGAAAAGAGCCCATTGGCACAGTCGCTGGACAACTTTTGTGGCCGAAACAATCCGTTAGCATGGTCACTAGGCACTTTCGGTGGGAAAAATAACCCGTTGGTACGATCATTGGCCACCTTCGATGGTCGAAATAGTTCTTTGGCACGATCGTTGGGTACCATTGGTGGCTAAAATAGCCCATTGGTAAGGTCGCTGGTCACGATTGGTGGGCGAAACAATCCATTGACTTGTTCGTTGGGCACCTTTGGTGGCCAACAAGCCCATTGACATGGTTGCTGGGCACCTTTGGTGGGAAAAATAGCCTGTTGGTACAGTCGCTGGGCACCTTTGATGCCCGAAATAGTCCATTAGCACGATCGTTGGATAGCTTCGCTGGCCAAATTAGCCTTTTGGCACAGTTGCTGGGCAACTTTGGTGGTTGAAATAGCCCATTGGCACGATTGCTAGGCACCTTTGGTGGGCGAAACAACCCATTGACACAGTCGCTGGGCATCTTCAGTGGGCGAAATAGCCTGCTGGTATGGTCACTATCCAACTTTGGTAGCCAAAATAGCCCGTTGGCACGATAGCTGGCCAACTTTGGTCGGAAAAATTGCCTGTTGGTACGATCTCATTAGCAGGGTCGCTGGACACCTTTGATGGTTGAAAAAGTCTGTTGGCACAGTCACTAGTAACCTTTAGTGGTCGAAACAACCTGTTGGCACGGTTGCTGGATACCTTTGGTGGACGAAACAACCCATTGGCACAATCGGTGGACACCTTCAGTGGCCGAATTACCCTGTTGGCACGGTCGCTAGACACCTTTAGTTGGAAAAAGACCCTATAGGTAGGGTCGTTGATCACCATCGGTGGCAGAAATAGCCCACTGGGACGATCACTGGGCAACGTTGGTGGCTGAAATAACCCATTGGCACGGTCACTGTGTAGCTTCGGTGATCGAAAAAGTCCGTTGGCATGGTCGTTGGGCACCTTTGGTGGCCTAAATAGCCCGTTGGCACGATTGTTGGGCACCTTCGGTGGGAAAAACAACCAATTGGTACGATTGCTGGGTACCTTTGGTGCTCGAAACAACATGTTGGCACGGTCTGGCCACCTTCGGTGGTCGAAACAACCCATTAGCTTGAACCCTTGACATCTTTGACGGGAAAAAGAGCCCGTTGGCACGATCGCTTGACATCTTTGATAGCAGAAATAGCCCATTGACATGATCACTGGGCACCTTTGGTGAGAAAAACAGCCCGTTGGTACGATTGCTGGCCATCTTTGATGGCCAAAATAGCTCATTGACACAGTCGTTGGGTTCCTTTTGTGGGAAAAATGACCTTTTGGCACGATCGCTAGGCACTTTCGATGGGAAAAGTAACCTGTTGGCATGGTGGCCAAAACAGCCTGTTGGCATAATCACTGGGCACCTTCGGTGGCCGAATTAACCTATTGACATGATCGCTAAGTAGCTTCGATGGACAAAGTAGCCCGTTGACACAGTCGCTGGCCACCTTTGGTGGCCAAAAGATCTCGTTGGCACAATTGGTGGACAATTTTGGTGCCCAAAATAGCCCATTGGCACGGTCACTGGCCACCTTTGGTGGGAAAAACAGCTCATTGGTACAGTCGCTGGACACCTTCGGTGGCTGAAACACCCCATTGACATGGTCATTGGGCACCTTCGATGGTCGAAAAAGCCCATTGGGACAGTTGCTGGGCACCTTTGGTGGAAAAAACAGCCTTTTGACATGATCGTTGGGCACCTTTGGTCACCGAAATAGCCCATTGTCACAATTCTTGGGCACCTATGATGGGAAAATAGCCAGTTGGTATAGTCATTGGGTATCTTTATTAGCCGAAACATCCCGTTGGCACGGTTGTTGGGCACCTTTGGTGGACCAAACAACCCATTGGTACAATTGCTGGGCACCTTAGGTGATAGAAACAGCTCGTTAGCACAGTCCCCCGACACCTTTAATGGCCTAGTTATCCCATTGGTACGATCGCTAGGTAGCTTCGGTGGCCCGAAACAACCTATTCACATGATCGCTGCGTATCTTCAATGGTCAAAATAGCCCATTGCCACGTTCACTGAGCATCTTTGGTGGCCGAAATAGTTCGTTGGCACGATCGCTGGACACCTTCGGTGGCTAAAACAACACATTGGCACGGTCATTGGATACTTTTGGTGGCCGAAACAACCCTTTGGTATGGTCACTGAGCACCTTAAGTGGTCAAAATAGCCCGTTAACACGATTACTAGGTATCTTTGGTGGGAAAACTGCCTGTTGGCAGGGTCGCTGGGCATGTTCGGTGGCCAAAACAGCCCATTGGCACGGTCACTGGGTAGCTTCGATGGCCAAAAAAGCCTGTTGGCATTGTCATTGGACACCTTCGTTGGTTGAATTAGCCCATTGGTATAGTCGTTGGGCAGCTTTGGTGGTCGAAATAGCCCATTGACTCGGTCGGTTGGTACCTTGGATGGGCAAAACAACCTATTGGCCCAGTTGCTGGGCATCTTCGGTGGGCGAAATAGCCCATTGACACGGTCGCTGGCTACCTTTGGTGGGAAAAACAGTTTGTTGCTACGGTCGCTGGACAATTTCTGTGGCCGAAACAGTCTATTGGCACGATTGTTGGACACTTTGGATGCCCAAAATAGCCCATTGGTGAGGTCGTTGGACAAATTTAGTGGCCGAAAGAGGCCGTTGATGCAGTCGTTGGGCACCTTTTATGGAAAAAAACACACCTTTGCCCTGGTCGCCAGGCACTTTTGATGGGAAAAATAGCCCGTTGGCACGATTGTTGGGCACCTTTGGTGGGAAAAACAGCCAATTGGCACGGTCATTGGGTTCCTTCAATGGCCGACACAACTCGTTGGCACGATCGCTGGCCACCATGGTGGCCAAAACAACCCGTTGGCAAGGTCGCTTGACACCTTCGATGGGAAAAAAAGCCCGTTGGCACAGTCACTTGGCACCTTTGATGGCCGAAATAGCCCATTGGCACGATCACTGGGCACCTTCGATGGAAAAAATAGCCTATTGATACAGTCGCTGGCCACCTTCGATGGCCAAAATAGCTTGTTGACACGATCATTGGGCACCTTTTGTGGGAAAAATAGCCCTTTGGCATAGTGGTCAAATTAGCCCATTGGCACGATCGCTAGGTAGCTTCGATGGCCAAAACAGCCCGTTGGCGTGGTTGTTGGGCACCTTTGATGGCTGAAAGAATCCATTGGCATGATCAATGGGTAGCTTCGGTGGGAAAAACAGCCCATTGACATGATCGTTGGACACTGTCGGTGGTCAAAACAGTCTGTTGGCACGGTCACTAGGCAGCTTCGTTGGTCGAAAAAGTCTGTTGGCACAGTCGCTGGACACCTTTGGTAACTAAAAAAGTCTGTTGGCACTGTCCGTTGGCAAAGTCCATTGTCACGGTCTGTTGATACAGTCATTGCCACAGTCCATTGGCAGGGTCATTGGACACCTTCGTTGACCGAATTAGCCCATTGGCATAGTAGCTGGGCAACTTTGGTGGTTGAAATAGCCCATTGACATGGTCGTTGGGCACCTTGGGTGGGCGAAACAACCTGTTGTCACGATTGCTGGGCGTCTTCGGTGGGCGAAATAGCCCGTTGGGATGATCGCTGGGCAACTTGGGTGGTCGAAACATCCCATTGGCATGATCGCTAGACACCTTTGATGGACAAAACAGTCCGTTGGCACGGGCACTGGGCACCTTTGGTGGGAAAAAGAGCCCATTGACAAGATCGCTGGGCATCTTTTGTTTGAAAAACAACCATTTAGCACGGTTGCTGGGTACTTTCGATGGGAAAAATAGCCCATTGGCATGGTGTCCAAAACAACCCATTGGCACTATCATTGGGCACCTTCGGTGGCTTAATTAGCCTATTGGCACGATCGCTAGATAGCTTTGATGGCCCAAATAGCACGTTGACACAGTCGCTGGGCACCTTTGGTGGCTGAAAGAGCCCGTTGGCACGGTTGTTGGACACTTTCGGTGGCTGAAACATCCTATTGGCATAGTTGCTAGACCATTTCAGTGGCCAAAAAAGCCAGTTGACATGTTCGCTGGACATCTTTAGTGATCGAAACAGTCCGTTGGCATGGTCATTGGACATCTTCGGTGGCCGAATTAGCCCATTGGCACGATTGCTGGGCATCTTCAGTGACAAAAATAACCTATTGGTATAGATGCTGGGGCAACTTCAATGGCCGAAGAAGTCTGTTGGTACGATTGCCAGACACTTTTGGTGGCAGAAACAGCCTATTGGCGCTGTCGGTAGACACCTTTGGTGGTCGAAACAGCCCCTTGACACGGTCACTGTCCACCTTCACTAGCCGAAACAGCCTGTTGGCACGGTCGCTTGACACCTTTGATGATCGAAATAGCTCATTGGCACCGTTGCTGGCAACTTTGGTAGGAAAAATAGCCCATTGGTATGGTTGCTAGGCTCCTTCGATGGTCAAAACAACCCATTGGCATGGTTGCTGGACAGCTTCGGTGGCCAAAAATATCCCATTGGCATAGTCACTGTACACCTTCGGTGGCCAAAATAGCTCGTTGGGACGATCGCTGCACACCTTTGGTGGCCAAAACAGCTCGTTGACACGGTTGCTGGGCTTTTTTGATGGCCGAAATAGTCCTTTGGCACGGATGCTGGACACCTTTGGTGATCGAAACAGCTCTTTGGCACAGTCACTGGACACCTTTGGTGGCCGAAAAAGTCTATGGCATGGTCGTTGGACATCTTTAGTGGCCGAAATAGTTTGTTGACATGGTCGTTAGACACCTTCAGTAGCTAAATTAGCCTGTTGGCATGGTCGCTGGCACCTTCAGTGAAGAAAATAGCCCATTGGTACGATCGCTAGACACTTTCGATGATCGAAACAGCTCGCTGGCATGATCGCTAGTCACCTTTGGTGGCCGAAACAAACCGTTGCCAAACTAGCCCTTTGGCAGGGTCAGTTGGCACCTTTGGTGGTCGAAATAGCCAATTGGTACTATCGCTAGCAACTTTGGTAGGAAAAATAGTCCATTTGTACGGTCGGTAGGCTCCTTCAGTGGCACAGTTGCTAGACATCTTTCGCGCCCGAAATAACCCATTGAGACAGTCACTGGAGATCTTCGGTGACTGAAACAGTCCATTGATATGGGCGCTGGAGAGCTTCAGTGGCCGAAACAACCCGTTGGCACAGTCATTGGAGAGCTTCGTTGACTGAAATAGTCTATTGACACGGTCACTGAGCACCTTTGATGGTCGAAACAACCCTTTGACACGAACACTGGCCACTTTCAGTGGCTGAAACAGCCCGTTGGTGTGGTCGCTGAGCACCTTCTATGGGAAGAAGAGCCCGTTGGCATAGTCACTGGGCACCTTTGGTGGCCGAAATAGCCCATTAACACGGCCGCTGGGCACCTTTTTGTGCAAAAAACATCCCATTGGTACAATCGCTGACTACCTTCGGTGACCGAAACAACCCATTGGCACAGTAGGCACCTTCGGTGGGAAAAAAAGTCCATTGGCATGGTCGCTGGGCACCTTTGGTGGGAAAAAGAGCCTGTCGGTACAACTGTTGGACACCTTTTATGGGAAAAACAGACCATTGGTACAATCACTGGACACCTTCGATGACCGAAACAACCCATTGGCATGATCACTGGACTCCTTTAGTGGCTGAAACAGCCCATTTGTAAGGCCGATGGGTAGCTTCTCTGGCCAAAATAGTCCATTGGCACGATCGTTGGGCAGCATCGATGGCCGAAATAGCCCGTTGACATAGTCGCTGGACACCTTCAGTGACCAAAATAGTTCATTGGCACGGTTGTTGATCACCTTCGGTGACCAAAAAACCCATTGGCACGGTCGCTGGGCAGCTTTGGTGGAAAAGAGCCCGTTGGTACGGTCGTTGGCCACATTTGGTGGCCGAAACAGTCGGTTGGCAAGGTTTGTTTGCATAGTCTGTTGGCACGGTTTGTTGACAAAGTCCGTTGGCACGGTCGTTGGACACCTTTGCTGGCCAAATTAGCTCGTTGGCATACTCGTTGGGTAACTTTGGTGGTTGAAATACCCATTGGCACGGTTATTGGGTACCTTGGGTGGTTGAAACAACCTATTAACACAATCGTCGGGCATCTTCGATGGGCAAAACAGCCCGTTGGGATGATCATTGGCTAACTTTGGTGGTCGAGATAGCCCGTTGACAAGGTCGCTGTGCACCTTTGGCGTTCGAAATAGACCATTGGCACGATCACTGGCCATCTTTGGTGGCCAAAACAGCCAGTTGGCACGATCATTGGACACTTTCGATGGCTAAAACAGCCTATTGGCATGGTCATTGGACACCTTTGGTGGTCGAAATTGCCTATTGGCACGGTCGCTAGGCATCTTTTGTGGGAAAATAGCCCTTTGGCACAGTCGCTGGGCACTTTTGGTGGGAAAAATAGCTTGTTGGCTCGGTGGCTGAAACAAACCGTTGGCACTATCACTGGACTCCTTCAGTGGCCAAATTAGCTAGTTGGAACGATCGCTGGGTAGCTTCGATGGCCCAAACAGCCCGTTGACACGATCGCTGGGCACCCTTGGTGACTGAAAGAGCTCGTTGGCACGGTTGTTGGATACTTTCGGTGGCTAAAACATCCTATTGGAACGATCGTTAGACTCCTTCAATGATCGAAACACAGTCGCTAGACATCTTTGGTTGCTAATACAGTTCGTTGGCATAGTCGCTGACACCTTCGGTGGTTGAATTAGCCCATTGGCACGGCCGCTAAGCACCTTTAGTGCCAAAAATAGCCTATTGATATGGATGTTGGGCAACTTCAATGGCCGAAATAGCTCATTCGCATGATCGCTGGACACTTTTTGGTGGCAGAAACAGCCTATTGACGCGATCACTCGACACCTTTGGTGGCCAAAAAGCCTGTTGGGATGGTTGCTGGGAAGTTTTGGTTGCCAAAATAGCCCTTTGGCACGATCGCTTGACACCTTCGATGGCAGAAATAGCTCGTTGGTACGGTCGCTAGGCTCCTTCGATGGCCGAAACAACCCATTGACATGGTCATTGGACAGTTTTGTTAGTCGAAACAGCCCATTGGCAAAATCGCTGGACAGCTTCGGTGGCCGAAGCAGTCCACTGGGATAGTCACTGGACACCTTCGGTGGTCGAAGCAGCCCGTTGCCACAGTTGCTAGCAACCTTCGTGGGAAAAATAGCCTATTGGTACGGTCATTAGGCTCCTTTGGTGGTTGAAACACCGTATTGGCATGGTTGCTAGATAGCTTCGGTGGCCAAAATAGCCCATTGGCATTGTCGCTGGACACCTTCGGTGGCCGAAATAACGATTGGCACAATCGCTGGACACCTTCGGTGACTGAAACAGCCCCTTGGCACGGTCGCTGTCTACCTTCGATGGTCGAAATAGCCCATTGACACGATCGATCGACAGCTTCGATGGCCAAAATAGCCGTTGGCACGATCACTGGCAACTTTGGTGGAAAAATAGCCCGATGCTATGGTCGCTAGGCTCCTTCAATGGTCGAAACAACTCATTAGCATGGTCACTGGATAGCTTCAGCGGGCAAAACAACTCGTTGGCGCAGTCACTGCACACCTTTAGTGGCCGAAACAACCTAATGACATGGTCGCTGGATACCTTCGGTGGCCCAAACAACCCATTGACATGGTCGCTGGACACCTTCGATGGCCGAAATAGCCCCTTGGCATGGTCACTGTCCACCTTTGATGGACGAAACAGCCCATTGGCACAGTCGATCGACACCTTCGATGGCCAAAATAGCCCATTCACATGATTGTTGGCAACTTTGGTGGGAAAATAGCTCGTTGGTACGATTGCTAGGCTCCTTCGATGGCCGAAACAACTCATTGACACAGTCACTGGATATCTTCGGTAGCCGAAATAGCCCATTGACACGGTCACTAGACACCTTCAGCCAGTTGGGTTGGTTGCTGAACAACTTCGGTGGCCGAAATAGCCCGTTGGCATGATCGCTGGACACTTTCGATGGCTGAAGCAGTCCGTTGACGTGATCACTAGACATCTTTGATGACCGAAACAACCCATTGTCAAATTAGCCCTTTGGCATAGTCACTTGGAACCTTTGGTGGCCAAAATAGCCCATTGGTACGGTTGATGGCAAATTTGGTGGGAAAAATAGCCCGTTTGTATTGTTGCTAGGCTCCTTCAGAGGCCAAAACAACCCATTGGCACAATTGTTAGACAATATTGGTGGCCGAAACAACTCATTGACACAGTCGCTGGACATCTTTGGTAGCTGAAACAACCCGATGGAACAGTCGCTTGAGACCTTCGGTGGTTGAAACAGTCCCTTGACATGGTTGCTGGACAGCTTCAGTGGCCAAAACAGCTCGTTGGCACGATTGCTGGAGAGCTTCAGTGGCCGAAATAGCCCATTGGCACGATCATTGGACATATTTGGTGGCCAAAATAGTCCACTGGCACAATCACTGGGCATTTTCGGTGGCCGAAACAGTCCTTTGGCACGATTGCTGGGCACCTTCAATGGCCAAAATAACCTGTTAGCACGACCGCTGGGCAACTTCGGTGGGAAAAGAGTCCATTGTCATAGTCGCTGGGCACCTTCGATGTTCGAAATAGCCCGTTGACATGATTGCTGGGCACCTTCGGTGGGAAAAATAGTCCATTGGTACAATCGCTGACAACCTTCGATGGCCAAAACAACCCGTTGGCACAGTCGTTGGGCACCTTCTGTGGAAAAAAGATCCCATTGGCATGGTCATTGGGCACCTTCTATGGGAAAAAGTGCCCATCAGCATAATCGCTGGACACCTTTGGTAAGAAAAACAACTCGTCGGTACGACCACTGGACACCTTCAGTGGCTAAAACAACCTATTGGCATGATCACTGGACACCTTTGGTGGCTGAAACAACCCATTTGCACGGCCGATAGGCAACTTCAGCGGCCAAAACAGTCCATTGGCATGGTTTTTGGGCAGCGTCAGTGGCTAAAACAACCCGTTGACACAGTCTTTGGACAACTTCAGTGGCCAAAACAGTCAGTTGGCATGGACACTAGGCAGCTTTGTTGGAAAAAAGCTTGTTAGTATGGTTGTTGGGCAACTTCGGTGGCCGAAACAGCATGTTGGCACGGTAGCTGGACACCTTTGGTGGCAGAAATAGTTCGTTGACACGATCATTGGGTAGCTTTGGTGGGAAAAAGCCCATTGGTATGATCATTGGGCACTTTCGATGGCTGAAACAACTCGTTAGCATGGTCGTTGGCCACCTTCGGTGGTCAAAACAGCCTATTGACATCGTCGTTGGACACCTTTGGTAGTCAAATTACCCTGTTGGCACAGTCGCTAGGCACCTCCGGTGACAAAAACAGCCCATTGGTACGATCGCTGGGCACCTTTTGTGATCGAAACAACCCGTTGGCACGATCGTTGGACACTTTTGGTGGTCAAAATAGCCCACTGACGTAGTTGCTGGACACCTTTGTTGGTCGAAAAAGCTCGTTGGGATAGTCGCTGGGCAATTTCAGTTGTCGAAATAGCCCTTTCGCATGGTTGCTTGACACCTTTGATGGTCGAAATAGCCCTTTGGCATAGTCACTGGACACCTTCAATGGTCGAAACAATCCATTGGTGGTCGAAACAGTCCATTGGCACCGTCGCTGGATGCCTTTGGTGTCCGAAACAACACTTTGACATGGTCGCTCAACACCTTTGGTGGGAAAAAGAGCCCGTTGGCATGGTCGCTGGGCACCTTTGATGGCTGAAATGACCTGTTGGTACGGTCGCTGGGCACCTTCGATGGGAAGAACAAACCGTTGGTACGATCGCTAGCCACCTTTGGTGGCCAAAATAGCTTGTTGGCATGGTCGTTGGGCACCTTTTGTGGAAAAAATAGTCTTTCGAAATGATCGCTGGCCACCTTCGGTGATCGAAATATCCCATTGGCACGATCACTGGGTACCTTCGGTGGGAAAAAGAACCCATTGGCACAGTCACTGGATACCTTCAGTGGTCAAAACAGTCCATTCACACGGTCGCTAGGCACCTTAAATGGCTGAAATAGTCCATTGTCACAATCGCTAGGCACATTCGGAGGGAAAAATAGCCTGTTGGTGCAATCGCAGGCCACCTTCGATGTCTGAAATAACCCATTGTCAGAGTCACTGCACACCTTTCGTGTGAAAAACACCCCATAGGTACAGTCGCTAATCACCTACGGTGGTTAAAATAGACTGTTTACATGGTCGCCAAGGACTTTCGGTGGAAAAAATAGCCTGTTGGCACGGTGGTCGAAACAACCCATTGCCACGGTCACTAGCCACATTCGGTGGTCGAATTAGCCCATTGGCATGATCGCTGGGTAGCTTTGATGGCCGAAACAACCTATTGACACGATTGATGGGCACCTTCGGTGACCAAAATAGCTCATTGACAAGATTGTTGGATAGCTTTGATGGCCAAAAAAGCCCATTGGCACAGTCGCTGGACACCTTCGGTGGCCGAAATAGTCTGTTGACACGGTCGTTGAGTAGCTTTGGCGGTCGAAACAACCCATTCGTCCGATCCTTGGACACTTTTGGTGGCCGAATTAGCCCGTTGACATGGTTGCTGGGCACCTTCGGTTACAAAAATAGCCTGTTGGTACGGTTGCTAGGCACCTTCAGTAGCCGAAACAACATGTTGTCACGATCGCCGGATATCTTTGGTGGTCGAAAAAGCCTGTTGGGATGGTTGATGGGCAATTTTGGTGGTCAAAATAGCCTTTTAACACAGTGCTTGGCACCTTCGATGGCCAAAATAGCCCATTGGCACGGTCGTTGGGCAACTTTGGAGGGAAAAATAGCCCGTTGGCACAATCATTGGGGACCTTCGGTGGTCGAAACATCCAGTTGGGACGGTCTCTAGCCACCTTTGGTAGCCAAAATAGCTCATTGACACGATCGTTGGACACCTTCGGTGGTCGGAACAGTCTATTGGCACGGTTGCTGTACACTTTTAGGGGACGAAATAGGTTTTTGGCACAGTCGTTGTAGAGCTTCGATGGCCAAAACAGCCCATTGGCATGATCGCTAGAGAAGTTTAGTGTTCGAAACAGCCCGTTGACATGATCACTAGTCTCCTTCGTTGGCCGAAATAGCCCGATGGGATGATCGTTGCCCACATTTGATGGTCGAAATAGTCTGTTGGCACGGTCATTGTACACCTTTGATGGCTGAACGAGCCTGTTGGCACGGTCACTGGACACCTTTAGTGGATGAAAGAGCCCGTCGGTGGCCATCGGTGGCCAAAATAGCCCATTGGTACAGTTGCTGGACATCTTTGGTGGCCGAAATAGCCTATTGGCATAGTCATTGAGCACCTTTGATGGAAAAAACAACCTGTCAGTACAATCGCTGGCCACCTTCGGTGGCTGAAATAGTCCATTGGCATGGTCATTGGGCACCTTTGGTGGGAAAAACAGCCCTTCGATTGCCGAAATAGCTCGTTGGCACTATCGCTGGACACCTTTGGTGGGAAAAATAACCTATTGGCACGATCGCTGGGAATCTTGTGTGGCCAAAAAAACCCGTTGATACGATCACAAGGCACCTTCGGTGGTTGAAATAACCCATTGGCATGGTTGCTGGGCTCCTTCGGTGGCCGAAACAACCCATTGCTATGGTCGTTGGGAACTTTTGTTGGCTGAATCAAACCGTTGGCACGATCATTGGACACCTTCTATGACCGAAACAACTCGTTGGCACGATCACTGGACAACTTTGGCGATCAAAACAACCCTTTGGCACGGTCACTGGGCATCTTCAGTGGTCGAAACAGTCCTTTGACATGGTCACTGGACACCTTTGTTGGCCAAAACAACCCTTTGGCATGATTGCTAGGGACCTTCAATGGCCAAAACAATCCATTGACACAGTCACTGGAAACCTTTGGTGGCCGAAATAGCCCATTAACACGATCACTGGATGCCTTTGGTGGCTGAAACAACATAGTGGCATGGTTGCTGGTCACCTTTGGTGGGAAAAACAACCCGTTGTTACAGTCGCTGTGTAGCTTTGGTGGTCGAAATAGCCCATTGGCATGAACCCTGGGCACCTTTGGTGTGCAAAACAACCCGTTGACACGATCATTGGGCAATGGGTAAAATAGTCCGTTGGCACAATCGCTAGCCACCTTTGGCAGAAAAAACAGTCTATTGGCACGATCGCTGGATACCTTCGAAGGATGAAACAGCCTATTGACACGATCAGCGGATACCTTCAATGGTCAAATTATCCCATTGACACGGTTGCTAGACATCTTTTGTAGGAAAAAGAGCCCATAGGAACGGTCGCAGGGCACCTTCATTGGCTGAAACAACCCGTTGGCACAATCGCTGGGTAGCTTTGGTTGCTACAATAGCTCGTTGGAATGGTCACTGGAAACCTTCGATGGTTGAATTAACTCGTTGACACGATCATTGGGCATCTTCGGTGGTCGAAATAGCCCATTGACACAGTCACTAGACACCTTCGATGGTCAAAATAGTTCTTTGGCATGGTTGCTGGACACCTTTGGTTGGAAAAACAGCCTGTTAGCACAGTCATTGCGCACCTTCGGTCGTCGAAATAGCCCATTGACATGTTGTTGGGCACCTTGGTGGGAAAAATTGCTAGATGGTACAGTCGCTGGGCATCATTGTTGGCTGAAATGCCCCGTTGACACGGTCGCTGGACACCTTTGGTGGCCAAAACAACCGATTGTTATGGTCGCTGGGCACCTTTGGTGACCGAAACAACCCATTGGTACGGTCGCTCGACACCTTTAGTAGCTGAGTTAGCCCATTGGTATGATCGCTGAGTAGCTTCGGTGGTCGAAATAGCCTATTGGCACGATCGTTGGGCATCTTTGATGGCCGAAATAGCTCGTTGGCACGGTCGTTGGGCATCTTCGATGGCCGAAATAGTCCATTGACACGGTCGTTGTCTATCTTTGGTGACCGAAATAGTTTGATGGCATAGCTGCTGGACACCTTTGGTGGCCGAAACAACCCTTTGGCACGATTGCTGGGCACCTTCAATAGCCGAAATAGCCCATTGGCACAATTGCTGGGCATCTTTGATCAGAAAAACAGCCCGTTGAAAGGGTCGCTGGGCATGTTCAATAGCCGAAACAGCTCGTTGGCACAGTCATTGGACACCTTTGGTGGCTGAAACAGTCCAATGGCATGGTCGCTTGGCACCTTTTGTGATAAAAAGAGCTCGTTCACACAGTCACTGGGCATCTTTGATGGCCGAAATAGCTAGTTAGCATAGTCGCTGGGCATCTTCTGTGGGAAAAACAATCTGGTGGTATAGTCGCTTGCCACCTTCGGTGGTCGAAATAGCTCATTGGGACGATAATTGGGCTCCTTTTGTGGGAAAAACAACCCTTTGGCACGATCATAAGGTACTTTTGGTAGGTAAAATAGCCTGTTGGCATGATGGTCGAAACAGCCTGTTCGCATGGTCGCTGGGCAGCTTCGATGGCCAAAATAGCCCTTTGGCACCATCGCTAGACACCTTCGGTGGTTGAAACAGTCCATTGGCACGATCATTGGAAAGCTTTGGTGTTCGAATTCAATGGCCAAAACAGTCCATTGGCATAATCGCTAGACACCTTTGGTGGTTGGAACAACCCGTTGGCATAGTCATTGGACACCTTTGATGGCTGAAACAACCCTTTGGCACGGTTGCTCGACACCTTTGGTGGGAAAAAGAGCCCATTGGTACAATCGTTGGGCACCTTTGATGGATGAAACATCCCGTTGACACGGTTGCTGGGCACCTTCGATTGGAAAAACAACCTGTTAGCATGATCATTGGGCATCTTTTATGGGAAAAACAACCCTTTGGCATGGTTGCTGACCACCTTCAGTGGCCGAAATGTGTCGTTGGCACGGTCACTGGGCACCTTTTGTGGGAAAAAAGTGACCATTGGCATAGTCACTGTGCACCTTTGGTGGGAAAAATAACCCATTGGTACAGTCGCTGGGCAACTTTGATGGCTGAAACAGTCCATTGGCATGGTCGCTGGATAACTTCGGTGGCTGAAATAGTCCATTGGCATGATCGTTAGACACCTTCGATGACTAAAGCAGCCCGATGGCACGGTCGCTGGACACCTTCGGTGGCTAAAAAAGCCTATTGGGACGATCGTTGGGCAGTTTCTGTGGTCGAAATAGCCCTTTGGCACAGTTGCTGGGCACCTTCAATGGCCAAAAAGCCCATTGGCACCATCACGGTTGTTGGGCACGTTTGGTGGGAAAAACAACCCCTTAGTACGATCGCTGGATACCTTAGATGGCCAAAACAGCCCATTGGCACGATTGCTGGGCACCTTCGGTGGTCGAAACAACCCGTTGGAACGGTTGCTAGATACCTTCGGTGGCTAAAAAAGCTTGTTGGCATGGTCGCTGAGCAACTTTGGACAAAATACTAGACTGTTAGTATGCTCACTGGACACCTTTGGTGGCCGAAACAACCCTTTGGCACGAATGTTGGACACCTTCGGTAGCCAAAAAGTTTGTTGGCATGATCACTGGACACCTTTGATGGCTGAAATAGCTAGTTGGCATGGTCGTTAGACACCTTCAATGGCCAAAACAATCTGTTAGCATGATCGTTGGGCAGCTTCGGTGGCCGAAACAGCACATTGGTATGATGGCTAGACACCTTCGGTGGTCGAAACAGTCTGTTTGCATAGTCGCTGTGTAGCTTCGGTGGCCGAAACACCCTGTTGACATGGTTGTTGGACACCTTTGGTAGCCAAAATAGCCCATTGGCACGATCACTGGGCACCTTTGGTGGAAAAAATAACTCGTTGGCCGAAATAGCCTACTGACACGATCGCTAGGCACCTTTGGTGGGAAAAACAATCAGTTGGTACAATCGCTAGGCACCTTCGATGACCGAAACAGTCTGTTGGCAGGGTCGCTGGACACCTTTGATGGCAAAATAATTCGTTGGCATGGTCACTGGACACCTTCAGGGGCTGAAATAGCCTGTTGGCACGGTCGCTAGACACCTTTGATGGTCGAAATAACCTATTGGCACGATCGTTGGACACCTTTGGTGGTCGAATTAGCCTGTTGGCACAGTGACTAGACACCTTCGATGGAAAAATGAGCTTGTTGACTGGGTCGCTGGGCACCTTCGATTGCCAAAAAAGCCCATTGGCACGGTCGCAGGCCACCTTCAGTGGCCTAAATAACCCGTTGGCACAGTTGCTAGGCAGTTTCGGTGGGAAAATCAACCAACTGAGATGGTCATTGGGCACATTCGATGATCGAAACAACCTATTGGCACGGTCATTGGGTACCTTTGGTGGAAAAAACAGTCGATTGCTACAGTCACTGGGCAACATCAGTGGTCGAAATAGTGCAGCTTCAGTGACCAAAACAATCCTTGGCACAGTCGTTGGGTAGTTTTAGTGGTTGAAACAGCCCGTTGGTGCGGTCACTGGGCACCTTTGGCAAGAAAAATAGCCCATTGGTACGATTGCTGGCCACCTTCAGTGGCTAAAATAATCCGTTGGCACGATCGCTAGGCACCATCGGTGGTCAAAATAGGCCGTTGACACGGTCGCTGGGCACCATCGGTGGCTGAAAAAACCCTTTGACATGGTCACTGGGCACCTTTTGGTGGCTGAAATAGCCCGTTGACATGGTCGCTAGACATCTTTGATGGGAAAAATAGCTTGTTGGTATGGTCGTTGACCACCTTTGGTGGCCAAACACAGCCCGATGGCACGATCGTTGGGCATCTTTATTGGGAAAAAAATCCCATTGGCCTGGTCGCTGGGCACCTTCGGTAGGAAAAAGAACCCATTGGCATAGTCGCTAGGCACTTTCGGTGGCTGAAACAACCCATTGGGACGGTCACTGGGCACCTTCGGTGGGAAAAATAGCCTATTGGTATAGTCATTGGGCACCATCGGTGGTCGAAACAGCCCATTGCCACAGTCGCTGGGTACCTTTGGCAGTCAAAAGAACCCATTGCCACAGTCACTGGTCACCTTTAATTATCGAAATAGTCAGTTGGCATGATCACTGGGCACCTTTGGTGGGAAAAACAGCTCGTTCATACGGTCAGTGGTCACCTTCGATGGCCAAAATAGCTCATTGGTACGATCGCTGGCTATCTTTGATGGTCGAAACAGTCCATTGACACGGTCGCTGGGCACCTTCAGTGGTTGAAATAACACATTGGCACGGTAGCTGGACACCTTCGGTGATCGAAATAGTCAGTTGACACGGTCACTGGACTCCTTTTGTGGCCGAAACAGCCCATTGGGATAGTCGCTGCACACCTTCGGTGGCTGAAACAGTCTGTTGGCAGGGTCGTTATACACCTTCGATGGCCGAAAGAGCCTATTGGCATGATTGCTGGACACCTTCAGCGATCGAAAGAGCCTGTTGGCACGATTGTCTAGCCATCGGTGGTCAAAACAATCCATTGACACAGTCGCTGGATACCTTTGGTGGTCGAAACAAACCATTGGCATGATCACTGGGCAACTTTGGTGGGAAAAACAGCCCGTTGTTAAGGTCGCTAGCCACCTTTGGTGGCTGAAATAGTCTGTTAACATGGTCACTGGGCACCTTTGGCACGGTAATCTAGCCTTTGGTGGTCGAAATAGCCGCCTGACACGATCGTTGGACACCTTTGGTGGCCAAAACAACTCATCGGCATGATCGCTAGGCACATTTGGTGGAAAAAATAGCCTGTTGGCATCATCGCTGGGCATCTTGTGTGGCCAAAAAAGCCTATTGGCATGGTCACTAGGCACCTTTTGTGTCCGAAATAGCCCATTGACACGGTTGCTGGGTGCCTATTGTGGGAAAAATAGCCCATTGGTATAGTCACTGGATACCTTTGGTAGTCGAAACACACCATTGGCATGGTCGTTGGGCACATTCGGTGGCCAAAACAACCCATTGATACGGTTGTTAGGGACCTTTGTTGGCCAAAGCAGACCATTGGCATGATCGCTGGACACCTTCTGTGGTCGAAACAATCCATTGGCATGGTCGCTGGACATCTTTGATGGTCAAAACAACCATTTGGAATGGTCGCTAGGCACCTTCGATGTCCGAAACAGTCCATTGGCATGGTCACTCGACACCTTTTGTGGGAAAAAGAGCCCGTTGATACGATAGCTGGGTACCTTTGGTGGCTGAAACATCCCGTTGACACGGTCAATGAGCACCTTCGGTGGAAAAATAGCCCGTTGGTGGGAAAATAGCCCTTTGGCATGATCGTTAGCCACCTTTGGTGGCCAAAATGTGCCATTGGGACGGTCACTGGGCACCTTCGTTGGCAAAAAGAACCTGTTGGCACAGTCGCTAGACACCTTCGGTGGTTGAAAAAGTCCATTGATGCGATCGCTAGGCACCTTCGATGGCCAAAATAGCCAGTTGTCACAATCGCTGGGCATCTTTGGTGGGAAAAAAATGACCATTGGCACGGTCACTGGGCATCTTTGGTGGGAAAAATAGCTCATTGGTACGATCGCTGGCCAACTTCGGTGTCTGAAATAGTCCATTGACAAGATTGCTAGACAACTTTGGTGACAAAAATAGTTCATTAGCATGGTCGTTGGACACCTTCAGTGACCAAAGCAGCCTAGTGGCACGATTGCTAGATGCCTTCGGTGATCGAAAAAATCCATTAAGATGGTCGCTGGGCAGTTTTTGTAGTCGAAATAGACCTTTGGCATGATTGCTGGGCACGTTCGATGGCTAAAAAGCCCGTTGGCACGGTCGCTCGGCACCTTTGGCGATCGAAATAGCCCATTGGCATGGTCATTGGACATCTTTAGTGGCTAAAACAGCGCATTGAGACGATACTTGGACACCTTCGATGGCCGAAACAGTCCGTTAGCACAGTCGCTGGATAGATTTGGTGGCCAAAATTGTTCGTTGGTACAGTTGTTGAGCATCTTTGGTGACTAAAACGCCCCAATGGCACGATCTTTGGGCACCTTCAATGGTCAAAACAGCCCTTTGGTACAATCCTTAGGTGCCCTTGTTGACCAAAATAGCTCATTCACATAGTCATCGGACCTTTTCGGTGGTCGAATTAGCCCGTTGGTATGATCGTTGGGTAGTATCGGTGGTCGAAATAGCCTATTGAAACAATCGTTGGCTAGTTTCGGTGGTCAAAATAGCCCATTGGCAAGGTAGATGCACACCTTCAGTGGCCAAAATAGTCCGTTGGCACGGTCGCTGGGTAGCTTCGATGGCCGAAACAGCCTATTGGCACGATCACTAGATACCTTTGATGGTTGAAACAGCTCGTTGACACGGTCGCTGGGCACCTTCATTTGCCAAAATAACCTGTTGGTACAGTTGCTAGAAACTTTCAATGGCCGAAACAACTCATTACGGTCGCTGGACACATTTGGTAGCTGAAGTAGTCCATGGCACAGTCGCTGGGCACCTTTGGTGGTTGAAAAAGCCAGTTGCCATAGTAGTTGGGCATCTTTGGTGGCCTAAATAGCCCGTTGGCATGGTTGTTGGGCACCTTTGATGGGAAAAATAGCCCATTGGTATAGTTGTTGGGCACCTTTGGTGGCCAAAGCGCCCCGTTGGCATGATCACTGGGCACCTTTGGTGGCTGAAACAACCAATTGGTACAACCCATTGGCACGGTCGCTAGACACCTTCGGTGCCCGAATTGTTCTGTTGGTACAATCATTAGGTAGCCTCGGTGGCCAAAATTGTCAATTGAAACGATCGTTGACCAGCTTCGGTGGCCGAAATAGCCTGTTGACACGGTTGTTGGACACTTTAGGTGGTTGAAATAGTCCGTTGGCATGATCGTTGGACATCTTCAGTGGCCAAAACAACCCGTTGGCATGATCACTAGGCATCTTTGGTGGCCAAAATAGCCCTTTCGCACAGTTGTTGGGCACCTTCGTTGATCGAAATAGCCCATTGGCTCGATTGTTCCACTCCTTTGGTGGGAGAAAGAGCCAAAACAACCTATTGGTACGATCACTAGTTACCCATGTTGATCGAAATAGCCCGTTGGCACGGTCGCTGGACAACTTCAGTGACCGAATTAGCCCATTCGTACGATCGTTGGGCTTTGACACTATCGTTGGCCAATTTTGGTGGTCGAAATAGCTCGTTGGCATGGTCACTGCGCACCTTCGATGGCCGAAACAGTCTGTTGGCATGGTCGCTGGGTACCTTTGGTGTCGAAACAACTTATTGACATGGTCACTGGACACCTTCAGCGGTCGAAACATTCCGTTGGCACAGTCACTCGACAGCTTCGGTGGTTGAAATAGCCTTTTGGCATGGTCGCTGGGTACCTTTGCAAGGTCACTGGATACCTTTGGTGGCCGAAATATCCCATTGACATGGTCGCTAGGCATCTTCGGTGGGAAAAAAAGCCTGTTGGTATGGTCGCTGGGCACCTTAGGTGGGAAAAATAGCTCATCGGCGCAGTCGTTGGGCACTTTTTGTGGGAAAAACAACCCTTTTGGCATGGTTACTGGGCACCTTCGGTGGTCGAAACGTCTCGTTGCTAGGGTCACTAGGTGCCTTCAATGGTCGAAATAACCTGTTGGCACAGTCATTGGGCACCTTCGATGGTCAAAACAACCCGTTAGCATGATCATTGACACCTTTAGTGGCTGAAACAGTCCATTGGCACAGTCACTGGGCACCTTCGGTTGCCGAAAGAGCCCGTTGGCATGGTCATCCAGCCTTTTGTGGTCAAAACAACTCGTTGGCACAGTTGCTGTGCACCTTCGGTGGCTGAATTTGCCTGTTGGCATAGTCGCTGGGTAGCTTCGGTGGTCGAAATAGCCCATTGGCACGGTCGCTAGGCATTTTTAGTGGGAAAAATAGTCTGTTGGTATGGTCACTAGCCACCTTTGATGGCCAAAATAGCCCATTGGTACGATCGCTGGTCACCTTTGGTGGTCGAAATAGTCTATTGGCAGGGCCGATGGCCACATTTGGTGGCCAAAATAGCCCGTTGGGACAATCTCTGGACCCCTTTAGTTGTCAAAAGAGTCCCTTGGCATGGTCATCCAGCCTTTAATGGCCGAAACAACCCGTTGGCACGGTCGTTGGACACCTTCATTGGTCGAAATAGCCAGTTGGACAATCGCTAGACACCTTTGGTGACCGAAAAAGGTCATTGGGACGGTCACTGGGTAGTTTTGGTGGCCGAAATAGCCTTTTGGCACGATCACTGCGCACCTTCGATGATCGAAATAGGTTGTTGGCACGGTCGATGGATAGCTTCGGTGGCCGAAACAACCCATTGACATAGTCATCGGACACCTTCGGTGGCTGAAACATTCCATTGGCACGATCGATGGATAGCTTTGGCAACCGAAACAGCCCTTTGGCAAGGTCACTGGGTATCTTTGGTGGCCGAAACAAACCGTTGGTAGGGTCGCTGTGCACCTTCGGTAGGAAAAACAACCCTTTTGCAAGGTCACCTTTGGCGGCCAAAATAGCTCGTTGACATGGTCGCTGGGCACCTTCGGTGGGAAAAATAGCCCATCGACACAGTCCTTGGGCACCTTTTGTGGGAAAAACAACTATTTGGAACAGTCACTGGGCACCTTCGGTGGTTGAAACGTCCCATTGGCAAGGTCATTGGGCACCTTCGATGACTTAAACAACCCATAGGTACAATCATTGGGAACCTTCGATGGCCAAAATAGTTCATTGGCACAGTCGCTGGACACCTCCAGTGACCAAAATAGTCCATTGGCACAGTCGCTGGATACCTTCGGTTGTTGAAAGAGCCCATTGGCATGTCATCCAACCTTCTGTGGCCGAAACAGATCATTGGAACAATCGCTGGACACCTTCGATGGTCAAAAAAGCCTATTGGCACAATCGTTGGGCAGCTTCGGTGACCAAAAGAACTTATTGACACGGTCGCTGGACACTTTCGGTGGGCCAAATAGCCCGTTGGACACCCTTGATGGTCGAAACAGTATGTTGGCACGATCGCTAGGCAGCTTTGATGGCTGAAAGTGACCGTTGGCACGGTCACTGGACACCTTCGATGGCCAAAACAACCCGTTGGTATAGTCACTAGGTACCTTCGATGGGAAAAAGAACCCGTTGGCATGGTCGCTGAGCACCATCAGTGATCGAAATTGCTCGTTGGCATAATCGCTAGGCACCTTCGGTGGAAAAAATAGCTCATTAGTATAGTCACTGACCACCTTTGGTGGCCAAATTAGCCCGTTGGCAAGATCGTTAGGTAGCTTTGATGGCCGAAACAACCCATTGACACTATCGCTTGACACATTTGGTGGGAAAATAGCCCTATTGTACAGTCACTAGGCACCTTTGTTGGTTGAAAAAACCTACTGGCACAGTCGCTGGACACTTTCGGTGCCCGAAATAGTCTGTTGCCACAGTCACTGAACACCTTTGGTTGTTGAAAAAGCCCACTGGCACAGTCACTCAATATTTTCGGTGGCCGAAAAAGTCTGTTGCCACGGTCATTGGACACCTTTTGGTGGCTGAAACAGCCTATTGACACGGTCGCTAGAAACCTTTGATAGTCGAAAAAGCCTATTGGGACGATTGCTGGGCAGTTTCAATGCTCAAAATAACCCGTTGGCACAGTCTTTGGGCACCTTCGATGACCAAAATAACTCGTTGCCACAGTCGCTGGGCACCTTTGGTGGAAAAAACCGCTCATTGGTATAGTCACTAGGCTCCTTCAATGGGAAAAATAGCCAGTTGGCACGGTCGCTGGATACTTTCAATGACCGAAATAGCCCATTGGCACGGTCGCTGGACACCCTCGATAGCTAAAAGAGTCTGTTGCCACGGTCATTGGAAAGCTTTGACGTCCAAAATAGCCCATTGGCAGAATCGTTGGAGAGCTTCAATGGTCGAAACAACATATTGACACACTCACCGGGCTACTTTGGTGGCCGAAACAACACATTGGCACAGTCACTGGGTAGTTTTGGTAGCTGAAATAGCTCGTTGGCATGATCATTGGACACCTTCGGTGGACAAAACAGTCCATTGGCATGGTTGCTGAGTACCATCGATGGCCGAAATAGCCCTTTAACACAGTCACAGGGCACCTTCAGTAACCGAAACAGCCCATTGGCACGGTTGTTGAGCAGTTTTGGTGGCTGAAATAACCTATTGGCATGGTTGTTGGGTAGCCATAGTTACCAAAACAATCTGTTGGCACGGTCGCTGGGCAACTTCGGTAGCCGAAATAGCACGTTGGCATGGTGGCTGAGCCCCTTTGGTGGAAAAAATAGCCCCTTGGCATAGTCACTGGGCACATTCAGTGGTTGAAATAGCCCATTGGCACGATCGCTGGACACCTTCGATGGTTGAAACAGTCTGTTGGCACGTTGTTGGACACCTTCGGTGGTTGAAAGAGCCCGTTGTCACAATCATCTAGCCTTCGGTGGTCAAAACAGTCCATTGGCATGGTCGCCGGGCACCTTCGATGGTTGAAATAGCCCTTTGGCATGGTCATGGAGCACCTATGGTGGAAAAAACAGCCCATTGGTACGGTCACCAGCACCTTCGGTGGCTGAAATATCCCATTGGTGCGGTCACTGGACACTTTCGATGACCAAAACAGTCCGTTGGCACGGTCGCTAGACACTTTTTGCAGTCAAAAGAGCCCATTGGCACCGTCATCTAGCTTTCAGTGCCCGAAATCGCCTGTTGGCATGGTCGTTGGACACCTTCGGTGGCTGAAATGGCCGTTCGCATTGTTGCTGGGCACTTTTGGTGGTCGAAAAAACTCGTTGGCACAGTTGCTAGGTTGTTTTTCCCACCAAAGGTGCCCAGCAACCGTGTCAACGGGCTATGTAGGCCAACTTTGTGAGACCGACAATCCGTGATTGACTGGGTCGCATTTTCGTCAATTTTCCCACTACTGAATAAGACCACACGTGGCTGCGGCAAGTACCCACAGCCCCAACCTGCTCTCCTGATGGTGTCGGTTATAGTGGTAAGGCTATAATCAATAACTTTTCGGTGAGAAACCGACAATCCATGACCAACTGGGGCATGTTTGTATTAATTTTCCCAGTACAGAGTATGCCCGCACATGGCCTTGGCAACTACCCACGGCCCCAATGTGCTCTCCTGATGTTGCCGTTCATAGGGGGAAGGCTATAATTAGTGAGTTTTCAATGAGAAACTGACAATCCTTGACTGATTGGGGCATGTTTACACTAATTTTCCCACTACTAAGTATGCCAGCTCATGGCCGCGACAAGGGCTCACAACCTTGACCTTGTCTCCCGACGATGTCGATCATGGGGGCATGGTTATAATCTGCAAGTTTTTGATGAGAAATCGGCAATTCATGCCCCACTTGGGTCTATTTCTGCTGCTTTTCTCACTACAAAGTATGCCTGCACATGGCCACGGCAAGTGCCCATGACCTTGACCTTGACCTTGACCTTGTCTCCCGACAGTGCAGATCATAGGACAAGGGTATAATCTGTTAGTTTTCAATGAGGAACTAACAATCCCTAACTGATTGGGGCTTATTTTTGTTAATTTTTCCACTACTGAGTGAGCCCGCTCATGGTTGTGACAAGTGCCCACGTCCCCGACCTGGTCTCCCGACGGTGCTAACTATGGAGGGCAAGGCTATAATTGGCAAGTTTTCGATGAGAGATCGACAATCTGTGACCAACTGGAGTTTGTTTTCACTAATTTTCCCGCTACCGACTATGCTCGCACATGGCCACAACAAGCGCCCACGGCCCCAATCAAGCATCTCGACGGTGCCAGTCATAGGGAGGCTGATAATCTGTGACCGACTAGGGCTTGTTTGCACTAATTTTCCCACTATAGAGTATGCCTGCACATGGTCGCTGCAAGTGCCCATGGCACTAACCTGGTCTCCTGACGGTGTCGATCATAAGGGAAAGGCTATAATCGGTTAGTTTTAGATGAGCAACTGATAATCTATGCCCCACTTGGGCCTATTTCTGCCAATTTTCCCATTATCGAGTATGCTCGCATAGCACCGACCACGTCTCCTGATAACATCGGTCTTGGGGGCAAGGCTATAATCGATGAGTTTTCGATGAGAAATTGACAATTCGTGATCGATTGGAGCTTGTTTTCGCTGATTTTTCAACTACCAAGTATGCCCACTCAAGGTCGCGGCAAGGGTCTATGGCCCAGACCTGGTCTCCCGATGGTGCTAGTCATGCAGGGCAAGGCTATAATTGGGGAGTTTTCGATGAGAGATCGGCAATCTGTGACTGAATGGGGCTAGTTTTTGCTAATTTTTCCACTACCAAGCAAGCCGCACATGGCAGCAACAAATGTCCACGACCCTGACCTGGTCTCCCGATGGTTCAGGTCATGGAGGGCAATGCTATAATCGGCGAGTTTTCAATGAGAGACCAACAATCTGTGACCGACTGGGGTTTGATTTTACTAATTTTCTCACTACTGAATATGCCCACACATAGCCACGGTAAGTGCTCATGGCCCCGACCTAGTTTCCTGACAGTGATGGTAATAGAGGGCAAGGCTATAATCGGTGAGTTTTCGATGAGAAATTGACAAATCGTGACCGACTGGGGTTTGTTTGCTCTGATTTTCCCACAATTGAGTACGTCCGTATAAGGCTGCGATAAGTGCCCACGACCCCAACCTGGTCTCCCGACGGTGTCGATCATGGAGGTAAGGTTATAATCGGTGAGTTTTTGATGAGAAACTGACATTTCGTGCCCCATCTGGGCCTATTTTTGCTAATTTTCCCATTAACGAGTATGCCGGCACATGGCCTCGATAGGTGCCCACAGCCTCAACCTCGTCTCCCGACGGTGTAGGTCATGGAGGCAAGGACATAATCAGCGAGTTTTCATTGAGAGACAGACAATCTGTGATCGACTGAGGCTTGTTTTTACTGATTTCTCCACTATCGAGTATGCCCGCACATGGCCGCGATAAGTGCCCACGGCCCTGACCTGGTCTCCCGATGGTGCCGATCATGGAGGGCAAGCCTATGATCGGTGAGTTTTTGATGAGAGACTGACAATTTGTGACCAAATGGGGCTTATTTTTGGTGATTTTTGCACTATCGAGTATGCTTGCATATGGTCGCGACAGTTGCCCACGACCCCAACCTGGCATCCTGACGGTGCCGGTCATAGGGACAAGGCTATAATCGACGAGTTTTTGATGAGAATTTGACAATTCGTGATAAACTGGGGCTTGTTTGCACTGATTTTCCCACTACTAAGTATGCCCGCACATGGCCACGACAAGTGCCCAAGACCCCTACCTAGTCTCCCGATGGTGTCAATTATGTCAGCAAGGATATAATCAGCGAGTTTTTGATGAGAAAACGACAATTCGTGCCCCACCTGGGCCTGTTTTTGTTGATTTTCCCAGTATAGAGTACGCCCACACATGGACGTGGGATTTGCCCACGACCCCAACCTGGTCTTCTGAAGGTGCCAGTTATGGGGGCAAGGCTATAATCGGTCAGTTTTCGATGAGAAATCGACAATTTGTGCCCCACTTAGGCCTGTTTACACTGATTTTTTCCACTATAGAGTTTGTCCACACATAACCGCGACAAGTGCCCACGACCTAGACCTGATCAACCGATGGTGCCGACCATGGGGGCAAGGCTATAATCGATGAGAGACCGATAATTCGTGTCCTCCATGGGCCTGTCTTGGCTGATTTTTTCACTATCGAGTATGCCCCCACATGATCGCGGCAACTGCCACGATCCTGACCTCATCTCCTGACAGTGTCGGTCGTGGGGGCAAGGCTATAATCGGTGAGTTTTCGATGAGAAACTGACAATCCGTGACTGATTGGGGCTTGTTTTCGCTAATTTTTTGACTACTGAGTATGCTGCTCAAGGTCATGGAAAGGGCCCACTGCCCCGACCCGATCTCCTTAGGGTGCCAGTCATGGAGGCCAAGGTTATAATCGACAATTTTTCGATGAGAGATCGATAATCCATGACTGACTGGGGCTGGCTACTAATGTTAATTTTCCCACTACTGAGTATGCCACACATAGCTGCGGCAACTGCCCACGGCCCCGACCTAGTCTCCTGATGGTGCTAGTAGTGGAAGGCAAGGCTATAATTGGCGAGTTTTCGATAAGAAATCGACAAATTGTGATCGACTGGGGCTTGTTGACACTGATTTTCCCACAACTGAGTATGCCTGCACATGGCCGCGTTAAGTGCCCACGGCCCCGACCTGGTCTCCCGACAGTGCTGGTCATGGGGGCAAGGTAATAATCGACAAGTTTTTTATGAGAAACTGACAATTCGTGCCCCACCTGAGTTTGTTTCTGCTGATTTTATCACCACCGAGTACACCCACACATGGCCTCGACAAGTGCCCACAGCCCCGACCTGGTCTCCCGACGGTGCCGATCATAGAGGGCAAAGCTATAATTGGCAAGTTTTCGATTAGGGACCAACAATCCGTGATTGACTGGGGCTTATTTTTTATGATTTTCCCATTACTGAGTATGCCCGCATATGGTACGATAAGCGCCCACAACCCCGAACTGGTCTCCTGACGGTGCCGGTCATGGAGGTAAGGCTATAATCGACAAATTTTTAATGAGAAATTGACAATCCGTGATCGACTGGGGCTTCTTTGCACTAATTTTCCCATAATTGAGTATGCTCGCACATGACCACGGTAAGTGCCCACGGCCCCGACCTGGTCTCTCGACGGTACCAGTCATGGGGCAAGGCTATAATCGGTGAGTTTTTGATGAGAAATCGACAATCCACGACCGACTGGGGCTTGTTTGCACTAATTTTCCTACTTCTGAGTATGCCTACACATAGCCCCGATCTAGTCTCCTGACCGTGCCAGTCATGGGGGCAAGGCTATAATCGACAAGTTTTCGATGAGAAATTGACAATTCGTGCCCCACCTAGGTCTATTCCTGCTAATTTTCCCACTAACGAGTATGCCTGCCCATGGCTGCAACAAGTGCCCACGGCCCCGACCTGGTCTCCCGACGGTGTCGGTCAATGGAGCAAGGCTATAATCAATGAGTTTTCGATGAGAAACCGACAATCTATGACCGACTGGGGCATGTTGTATTGATTTTCCCACTACAGAGTATGCCCGCAACTGGTCGTGGCTAGTGCTCGCGACCCCGACCTAGTCTCCTAACTGTGCCGATCGTGGGGGCAAGGCTATAATCAACAAGTGTACGATGAGAGACTGACAATCCGTGACCGACTGGGGCTTGTTTGCACTAATTTTCCCACTATCGAGTATGCCCGTACATGGCCACGGCAAGGACCCACGGCCTCGACCTAGTCTCCCGATAGTGCCGATCATGTGGGCAAGGCTATAATCGGTGAGTTTTTGATGAGCGACAGACAATCCGTGCCCCATTTGGGCCTGTTTCTGCTAGTTTTTTTACTACCGAGTATACACATGGCTGCAGCAACTACCCATGGCCCCGACCTCATCTCCCGCCGATACCGGTCATGGGGCCTAGGCTATAATCTGCAAGTTTTAAATGAGAAACTGACAATTTGAGACCGAATGTGGGTTGTTTTCATTAATTTTCCCACTACCAAGTATGCCCGCTCATGGTCGCGACAAGGACCCACGGCTCCGACCTGATGTCTTTACAATGTCGGTCATGGGGACAAGGTTATAATCAGCGAGTTTTTGATGAGAGACCGACAGTCTGTGACCGACTAGGGTTAGTTTTTCCTAATTTTCCCACTACTGAGTATGTCCGCACATGGCCGCAAATAATGCCCACGGCCTCGACCTGGTCTCTCGACGGTGCAAGTAACGGAGGGCAAGACTATAATCGGTGAGTTTTTGGAGAGAGATTAGTAATTCATGACCGACTGGGGCTTATTTTTGCTAATTTTCCCACTACCAAGCATGCTCGCACAAGGCAGCGAGAAGCACTCACGGCCTTGACCTGGTCTACTGACGGTGCTGGTCAAAGGGGTAAGGTTATAATCGGCGAGTTTTTGATGAGAATCTGACAATTCTTCCCCCACATGGGCCTGTTTTTGCTAATTTTTTCACTACCGAGTAAGCCCGCACATGGTTGCAAGTGCACATGACCTCGACCTGGTATCCCGATGGTGTCAGTCATGGGAGAAAGGTTATAATCGAAAAGTTTTCGATGAGAAACTAACAATCCATGATCGATTTAGGCTTCTTTGCACCGATTTTCCCACTACCGAGTATGCCCGTACATGGCCGCAACAAGTGCTTATGGCTCCGACCTGGTCTCCCGATGGTGGAGGTAATAAGGCAAGGCTATAATCAATGAGTTTTGAATGAGAAACTGACAATCTGTGACCAACAGGGGCTTGTCTTCACTGATTTTCCCACTACCAAGCATGCTCGCACATGGTCGCGGTAAGTTCCGATGGCCTCGACATGGTCTCCCAATGATGTCAATCATGGAGGCAAGGCTATAAGAGTTTTTTATGAGAAACTGATAATTCGTGCCACACCTGGGCCTATTTCTGTTGATTTTTCAACTACCGAGTATGCCAGCACATGGGCATGCGAAGTACCCACAACCCCGACCTGGTCTCTTGAGGGTGCCAGTTATGGGTGGCAAGGCTATAATCAGCGAGTTTTTGATGAGAAACTAACAGTTCTTGCCCCACTTGGATCTGTTTCTGCTGACTTTCCCACTACCGAGTATGCCCGTACAAGGTCGCGGTAAGTGCCCACGACCCTGACCCGATCTCCCGACGGTGTCGATCATGGGGAGCAAGGCTATAATCGGTGAGTTTTTTATGAGAAACTGACAATTCATGACTGACTGGGGCTTGTTTTGACTGATTTTCCCACTACCGAGTATGCCCGCACATGGCCACAGCAAGTGGCCATGGCCCCGACCTCATCCCCCGATGGTGCCGATCATGAGGGCAAGGTTATAATCGACGAGTTTTTGATGAGAATCTAGCAATTCATGCGCCACCTGGGCCTATTTTTGCTAATTTTCTCACTATCAAATATGACCGCACATAGGCGCTGCAGGTGCCCACGGCCACGACCTGGTCTACCGACGGTGCCGGTCATGGGGCAAGGTTATAATCGACGAGCTTTCGATGAGAAACTGACAATTCATGCCCCTCTTGGGCCTATTTTTGTTGATTTTTCAACTATCGAGTATGTCCGCACATACCCGCGGTAAGTGCCCAAGGCCCTGACTTGGTCTCCCAATGGTGCCGATCATAGCGACAAGGCTATGATCGGCAAGTTTTTTATGAGAAACTGACAATTCGTGCACCACTTGTACCTAATTTTGTTGATTTTCTCACTACAGAGTATGCTTACACAAGATCCCGGTAAGTGCCAACGGCCCCGACTTGGTCTCTCGACGGTGCCGATCTTGGGGGCAAGGCTATAATTAGTGAGTTTTCGATGAGAAACTGACAATCCGTGACCGATTGGGGCTTGTTTTAGCTGATTTTCCCATTATTGAGTATGCCCACACATAGGCGCAGAAAGTACCCACGGCCCCAACCTAGTCTCCTGACGGTGCCGATCATGGAGGGCAAAGGTATAATCGGCGAGTTTTCGATGAGAAACTGACAATTAGTGATCGATTGGGGCTTGTTTTTGCTAATTTTCCTACTACCACATATGCCCACACATGGCCGTGACAGGTGCCCATGACCCCGACCTGGTCTCCCAACGGTGCAAGTCATGGAGGGTAAGGCTCTAATCGGTGAGTTTTTGATGAGAGATTGACAATTCGTGACCGACTGGGGCATGTTTTCACTGATTTTCTTACTATCGAGTATGTCCGCACATGGCCGCGGCAAGTGCCCATGGCCTCGACCTAGTCTCCCGACAGTGTCGGTCAAGGAGGGCAAGGCTATAATCGGTGAGTTTTTGATAAGAGACCAACAATTCGAGACCAACTATGGCTTGTTTTGGTTGATTTTCCCATTATCGAATATGCTCGCACATGGACGCGGCATGTGTCCACAGCTTCGACCTGGTCCCCCGACGATGTCAGTCATGGGGCACGGCAAATAATCAACGAGTTTTCGATGAGAAACCAAAAATTCCTGACTAACTGGGGCTTGCTTGCACTGATTATTCCACAACCGAATATGCCCGCACATGACGACGACAAGGGCCCATAGCCTCGACCTGGTCTCCCAACGGTGCCAGTCATGGGGGCAAGGTTATAATTGGCGAGTTTTCAATGAGAAATTGACAATCTGCGACTGATTGGGGCTTGTTTGCATTGATTTTCCTACTATTGGGTACGTCTGCACATAGTCGCAGTAAGTGCCCTCGACCCCGACCTGGTCTCCTGACGGTACTAGTCATGGGGGCAAGGTTATAATCGACGAGTTTTTATGAGAAACCAACAATTTGTGCCCCACATGGGCTTGTTTCTGCTAATTTTCCCACTACCGAATATGCTCACACATGGCCACGGCAAATGCCCACGGCCCCGACCTGGTCTCTCGATGGTGCTGATCATGGGGGCAAGGATATAATCGATGAGAAACCGACGCTTCATGACCCATTGGGGCTTATTTTTGCTAATTTTCCCACTACTAAGTATGCTAGCACATGGCCGCGGTAAGTGCCCATGGGCCCGTCTTAGTCTCCCAACGGTGTCAGTAATGGAGGGCAAGGCTACAATTGGCAAGTTTTTGATAAGAGACCGACAATCCGTGATCGACTGGGGCTTGTTTTTGTTGATTTTTCCACTACCGAGTATGCCGACACATGGCCATGGCAAGTGCTCATGGCCTTGACCTGGTCTCCCGATGGTGTCAATCATGTAGGGCTAGGCTATAATCGACAAGTTTTCGATGAAAGATCAACAATCCGTGGCCGACTAGGGCTTGTTTTCACTGATTTTTTCACTACTGAGTATGCCCGCATATGGCCACGACAAGTGCCCACGGCTCTGACTCGGTCTCCTGATGGTGCCGGTCATGGAGGGTGAGTCTATTTTCTGCGAGTTTTCGATGAGAAACTGACAAAATTGTGACCAACTGGGGCTTGTTTTTGCTAATTTTCCTACTACAGAGTATGCCGCACATGGTCGCGGCAATTACCTATGCCCCGACCTAGTTCCCCGACGGTGCCAGGCATAGGGGCAAGGCTATAATCGGTGGCTTTTCAATGAGAATCTGACAATTTGTGCCCCACTTAGGTCTGTTTCTGCTAATTTTCCCACTATTGAGTAAGTCCGCACATGGTTGTCGCAAGTGCACTCGACCCTGACCTAGTATCCCGAGGATGCCGGTCATAGGGGCAAGGCTATAATCGGAGAGCTTTTGATGAGAGACCGACAATCCGTGACTGACTAGAGCTTGTTTTCATCAATTTTTCCACTACTGAGTATGCTCATACATGACCGCGGCAAGTGCCCACGACCTCAACCTGGTTTCCCGTCAATCCATGACCCCTACCTGGTCTCCCGACAGTGTTGGTCATGCGGGCAAGGTTATAATCGGCAAGTTTTCGATGAGAAACTGACAATCCGTGCCCCACCTGCATCTGTTTCTGATGATTTTCCCACTATCGAGTACACCGACACATGGTCGTGGCAAGTGCCCATGGCTCCGACCTGGTCTCCCAACGATGCCTGTCATGAGGGCATCGATGAGAAACTGACAGTTCATGCCCCACCTGGGCCTTTTTCTGCTGATTTTCCCACTACTGAGTAGGCCTGCATATGGTTGCAGCAAGTGCCCACGTCCCGACTTAGTCTCCTGACAGTACTGTTCATAGGGAGCAAGTCTATAATCGGCAAGTTTTCAATGAAAAACTAACAATCCGTAACCGACTAGGGCATGTTTGCATTGATTTTCCCAATATTGAGTATGCCAACACATAATCGTGGCAAGTGCCCATGGCCCCCACCTGGTCTCCCAACGGTGCCGATCATTGGGCCAAGGCTACAATCGGCGAGTTTTCGATGAGAAATAGACAATTCGTGCCCCACCTAGGCCTGTTTTTGCTGATTTTCCAATACCGAGTATGCTCGCACATGGCTGCGACAAGTGTCCATAGCCCTAACCTCATCTCCTGACGATGCCGTTCATAGAGGGCAAGGCTATAATCGCCGAGTTTTCGATGAGAGACCAACGATCAGTGACCCACTGGGCTTGTTTTCCCTGATTTTCCCACTACCGAGTTTGCCCACACATGGCCGCGATAAGTGCTCTCGGCCTCGACCTGGTCTCCAGACGGTGCCTGTCATGGGGGCAAGGTTATAATCGATGAGTTTTTGATGAGAAACTGACAATTCGTGCCGCACCTGGGCCTATTTCTGCTGATTTTCCCACTATCGAGTATGCCCGCACATGGCCGCGACAATTGCCCACAACCCTGACCTGGTCTCCTGACGGTGCCGGCCATGGGGACAAGCCTATAATCGGTGAGTTTTCGATGAGCATCTGACAATTCGTTCCCCACCTGGGTCTGTTTCTGCTAATTTTCCCACTATCGAGTAAACCTGCACATGGCTGCGGCAAGTGCTCATAGCCCCGACCCGGTATCTCGACGATGTTGATCATGGGCCTGAGGCTATAATCGAAGAGTTTTCGATGAAAGACTAACAATTCGTGACCGACTGGGGCTTGTTTTTGTCGATTTTCCCACTACCAAGTATGCCCGCACATGGCCGCGACAAGTGCCTAAGGCCTCGACCTGGTCTCCCGACAATCCATGACAGACTTGGGCTTGTTTGCACTGATTTTCCCATTTCCAAATATGCCCGCACATGGTCACAACAAGTGCCCATGACCCTGACCTAGTCTCCTGATAGTGTCAATCATGGGGGCAACGCTATAATCGATGAGTTTTCGATGAGAAACTGACAATTCGTGACAGACTGGAGGTTTTTTGCATTGATTTTTCCTCTACGAAGTATGCCCGCTCATGGCTACAGTAAGTGCCAACGACCTCGACATGGTCTGCCGATGGTGCTGGTCATGGGGGCAAGGCTATAATCGACGAGTTTTCGATGAGATATCGACAATTTGTGCCCCAGTTGGTCCTATTTTTGTTGATTTTCCCACTACCTAGTATGCCTGCGCATGGCTGTGGCAAGTGCCCATGGCCCCGATCTGGTCTCCCGACGGTGCCGGCCATGGAGGGTGAGGGTATAATCGGCAAGTTTTTTATGAGAGACCAACAATTAGTGACCAATTAGGGCTTGTTTTTCCTGATTTTCCCACTACCGAGAATGCCCACACAAGACCACAACAAGTGCCCACGGCCGCAATCTGGTCTCCCAATAGTGCCGATCATGAAGTGCAAGGCTGTAATCAGTGAGTTTTCGATGAAAAATTGACAAACCGTGACCGGCTAGGGCTTGTTTGCACTGATTTTCCCACTACCGACTATGCCCGCACATGACCACGGCAATTGCCCACGGATCCGACCTGGTCTCCCGACGATGCTTGTCATAGGGGCAAGGCTATAATCGGAGAGTTTTTGATGAGAATCTAACAATTTATGCCCCACCTGGGCCTATTTCTACTAATTTTCCCACTATTGAGTATGCCCGTAAAAGGCCGCGGCAAGTGCCCACAATCCCACCCTCGTCTCCCGACAATGTTGGTCATGGGGGTAAGGCTATTATCGACGAGTTTTCGATGAGAAACTGACAATCCATGACCGACTTGAGCTTGTTTGCAATGATTTTCCCACTACCGAGTATGCCTACATATGGTCCCATAAATTGCCCGTGGCCCCGACCAAGTCTCCCGACAGTGCCGGTCATGAGGGCAAGGCTAAAATCGGTGAGTTTTCGATAAGAGTCATTCGTGATCGATTTGGGCTTGTTTGCACTGATTTTCCCACTACCAAGTATGCCCGCACATGGCCATGGTTAGTGCCCACGGCTCTGACATAGTTTATCGACGGTGCCGGTAATGGGGGCAAGACCATAATCGGTGAGTTTTTTATGAGAAACTGACAATTCGTGCCCCACCTGGGCCTGTTTTTGCTAATTTTTCCATTACTAAGTATGCCCGCACATGGCTACGGTAAGTGTCCACAGCCCCGACCTGGTCTCCCGACGGTGTAGGTCATTGGGAGCAAGGCTATAATCGGCGAGTTTTCGGTGAGGAATCGACAATCCACAACCGACGGGCGCAACTTTGCACTGATTTCCCACTACTGAGTACGCCCACAGCCACAAGCTGGTCTCCAGACAGTGTCGATCATGAGGGCAAGGCTATAATCAATAAGTTTTTGATGAGAAACTAACAATTCGTGCCCCACTTGGGCCTATTTTTGTTGACTTTCCCACTACTAAGTATGGCCGCACATGGCCCCGATAAGTGCCCATGGCCCCACCCTGATCTCTCGACGGTGCTTGACATGAGGGCAAGGCTATAATCGACGAGTTTTTGATGAGAAACTGACAATTCATGCCCCACCTAGGCCTGTTTCTGTTGATTTTCCCATTGTCAAATATGCCCGCACCTGGTAGCGACAATTGCCTAAGCCCCGACCTGGTCTCCTGATGGTGCTAGTCACGACGAGCAAGGCTATAATCTGAGAGTTTTCGATGAGAGACTGACAATCCGTGACCGACTAAGGCTTGTTTTTGTCGATTTTTCCACTATCAAATATGTCCGCACATAGCCGCGACAAGAGCCCATAGCCCTGAGCTGGTCTCCTGACGGTACGGATCATGGGAGCAAGGCTATAAAATGTGAGTTTTCGATGAGAAATCGACAATCCATGACCTACTAGGGCATGTTTGCACTAATTTTCTCACTACCAAGTATGCTCGCACATATTCGCGACAAGTGTCCACAGCTCCAATCTGGTCTCCTAACTGTGCCGATCATAGGGGCAAGGTTATAATCGACAAGTTTTTGATAAGAAACCGACAATCCATGACCTATTGGGGCTTGTTTGCACTGATTTTCCCACTACCTAGTATGCTCGCAGCAAAGGCCCACGCCCCTAATCTGATCTCCTCACGGTCCCGATGAGAAATCGACAATTTGTGCCCCTCTTGGGCCTATTTCTGTTAATTTTTTCACTACTAAGTATGCCCGTACATGACCGCGATAAGTGTCCCTGGCCCTGACCTTGTATCTAGAAGATGTCAATCGTGGGGGCAAAGCTATAATCTGCGAGTTTTTGATGAGAAACCGACAATCTGTAACCGATTGGGGCTTATTTTCGCTTATTTTCCCACTACCGAGTAAGCCCACACATGGTTGCGACAGGTGCCCACGTCCCCAACCTAGTCTCCTGATGGTGCTAGTCATAGAGGGCAAGGCTATAATCGGTGAGTTTTCAATAAGAAATCGACAAACCGTCACCAATTGGGTCTTGTTTGCACTGATGTTCCCACGGTATGTGCCCACGACCCCGACCTGCTCTCCCGACGATGCCGATCATGGAGGCTAGGTTATAATCAGTGAATTTTTGATGAGAAACTAACAATTCGTGCCTCACCTAGGCCTGTTTCTACTGATTTTCCCACTACTGAGCATGAACACACGTGGTCGTGACAAGTGGCCATGACCCTAACCTGATATCTCGACGGTGCGGGTCACGAGGGGCAAGGTTATAATCTATGATTTTTCGATGAGAAACCGACAATTTATGCCTCGTCTAGGACTGTTTCTACTGTTTCTCCCATTATCTAGTGTGCCCACACATGGTCGCGGCAAGTGTCCAAAGCCTCGATCTGGTCTCCTGACGGTGTTAGTCACGAGGGACAAGGCTATAATCGGAGAGTTTTCGATGAGAGACCAACAATTTGTGACCAACTAGGGCTTGTTTTCATCAATTTTCCCATTACTGAATATGTCCGCACATGACCGCGACAAGTGCCCACGACCCCGACCTGATCTCCCGACAATGCAGATCATGGGAGCAAGGCTATAATCGGCGAGTTTTGATGAGAAACTGACAATTTGTGACCGAATGGGGCTTGTTTGCATTGATTTTCCCACTATCGAGTATGCCTGCTCATGGTTGCGACAAAAGCCGATAGCCCTGACTTGGTCTCCCCACTGTGTCGATCATGGGGGCAAGGTTATAATCGACGAGTTTTCGATGGGAAACCGACAATTCATACCCCACTTGTGGCTATTTCTGCTGATTTTCTCACTACGAGTTTGCCCACACATGGTCGCGACAAGTGGCCACGGCCCTGATCTCGTCTTCCGACAATGACGGTCATGGGGGCAAGGCTATTATTGGCAAGTTTTCGATGAGAAACTGACAATTCGTGACCGATTGGGGCTTGTTTTCGCTGATTTTCCCATTATCGAGTATGCCCGCACATGACCGCAACAAGTTTCCACGGCCCCAACCTATTCTCTTAACAGTGTTGGTTAAGGAGGGCAAGGCTATAATTGGCAAGTTTTCGATGAGAGACCGACAATCTGTGACTGACTAGGGCTTGTTTGCATTGATTTTCCCACTACCGAGTATGCCCGCTCATAGCCTCTACAGAGGTCCACGACCCCGACCTAGTCTCCCTACTGTGCCAGTCATGGGGGCAAGGTTATGATTGGTGAGTTTTCGATGAGAAACTGACAATTCGTGCCTAATCTGGGCCTATTTTTGCTTATTTTCCAACTAACGAGTTTGCTTGCCCATGACTGCGACAAGTGCCCACGACCTCGACCTCATCTCTCGACAGTGTCAGTCATGGAGGGCAAGGCTATGACCGGCTAGTTTTCAATGAGAAACAGACAATCCGTGACCGACTGGGGCTTGTTTTTGTTGATTTTCCTACCACTGAGTAGGCTCACAAATGGTTGCGGTAAGTGCTCACGGTCCCAACTTGGTCTCCTGACGATGCTGGTCAAGGAGGGCAAGGCCATATTCGGCAAATTTTTGATGAGAGACTAACAATCCGTGGCCAATTGGGGCTTGTTTTTATTGACTTTCCCACTATTGAGAATGCACACATATGACCGTGATAAGTGCCCACGACCTCGACCTGGTCTCCCGACCGTGCCTGTCATAGAGGGCAAGGCTATAATCAGTGAGTTTTCGATGAAAAACTGACAATTCATACCCCACCTAGGCCTGTTTCTACTGATTTTCTCACTACCGAGTATGCACGCACATGGTCGCGACAAGTGCCCACGGCCCCAATTTGGTCTCCCAACTGTGCCGGTCGTGGTGGGCAAGGTTATAATCTACGAGTTTTCGATGAGAAATCGATAATTCATACCCCATCTGGGCCTATTTTTGTTGATTCTCCCACTACTGAGCGTGCCCGCACAGGGTCACGGCAAGTGCCCAAGGCCTCGAGCTCATCTCCCGATGGTGCCGATCATGGGGCAAGGTTATAATCGGTGAGTTTTTGATGAAAAACTGACAATTTGTGCCCCACCTGGGCCTGTTTTTGCTGATTTTCCTACTACTGAGTTTGCCCACACATGGCCGCGACAAGTGCCCACTGCACCGACCTCGTCTCCCAAAGGTCCCGATCATGGGGGCAAGGCTATTATCGATGATTTTTTGATGAGAAATTGACAATCTATGACCGATTAGGGCTTCTTTTCGCTGATTTTCCCACTATCGGGTATACTCGCACATGGCCGCGGCAAATGTCCACGACCCCGACTTGATCTCTCAACGGTGTCGGTCATGGAGGGCAAGGCTATAATCGGCGAGTTTTCGATGAGAGACAAACAATCCGTGATTGATTGGGGCTTATTTTCGCTGATTTTCCCACTACTGAGTGTGCTCGCACATGGCCGCGGCAACAGCCCATGGTCTCGAGCTGGTCTACCGCTAGAGCCGGTCAAGGAGGGCAAGGTTATAATCAGCTAGTTTTTGATGGGAGACTGACAATCCATGGCCAACTAGGGCTTGTTTTTGTTGATTTTCCCACTACTGAGTATACCCGCACATGGCCGCGGCAAGTGCCCACAGCCCCGACATGCTCTCCCGATGGTGTTGGTCAGGGAGGGCAAGGCTATAATCGGCGAGTTTTCGATGAGAAATCGACAAACTATGACCGATTGGGGCTTGTTTGCACTGATTTTCCCGCAATCGAGTATACCCACACATGGCCGCAGCAAGGGACCACATCCCCGACTTGGTCTCCCTATGGTGCCAGTCATGGGGGTAATGTTATAATCGGTGAGTTTGAGAAACTGACAATTCGTACCCCATATGGCCTTGTTTCTACTGATTTCCCCTATCGAGTTTACCCGCACATTGTCGAGACAAGTTCCCATGGCCCCGACCTCGTCTCTCGATGATGACGATCATGGGGCTTGTTTCTGTTGATTCTCTCACTGCTGAGTGTGCTTGCACATGGCCGCGGCAAGTGCCCAAAACCCCGACTTGGTCTCTCGATGGTGTTGGTCACGGGGGGCAAGGCTATAATCGAAGAGTTTTCGATGATAGACCGACAATCTGTGATCGGCTGGGGCTTGTTTTTGCCGATTTTTTCACTATCGAATATGCCCACACATGGCTGCGGCAAGTGCCCACGGCTCCGACCTGGTCTCCCGGTGGTGTCGATTATGGGCGCAAGGCTATAATCAACGAGTTTTTGATGACAAATTGACAATCTATGACCGACTGGGGCATGTTTGAACTGATTTTTCCACTACCGAGTATGCCCGCACATTGTCACGGCAAGTGCCCACTTCCCATACCTGGTCTCTTGACAGTGTCGGTCATGTGGGTAAGGCTTTAATTGGCGAGTTTTCGATGAGAAACTGATAATTCGTGACCAACTGGGGCTTGTTTGCACTGATTTTCTCACTACCAAGTATGCCCGCTCATGGTCGTGGTAAGAGCCCACGGCCCCGACTTGGTCTCTCGACAGTGCCGGTCATGGGGGCAAGGTTATAATCGGCGAGTTTTTGATGAGAAACTAACAATTCGTGCCCCACTTGGGCCTATTTTTGTTGATTTTCCATTGCTGAGTATGCTCGTAAATGGTCGCGGCAAATGCCCACGACCTCGACCTCGACCTCGTCTCCCGATAGTGTTGATCATGGGGCAAGGCTATAACTGGCAAGTTTTCTATGAGAAACCTACAACTCGTGCCCCATCTGCATCTATTTCTTCTGATTCTCCCACTACCAAGTATGCCCGCACATAGTCACAGTAAGTGCCCAAGGCCTCGACCTAGTCTCTCGATGGTGTTGGTCATGGGGGCAAGGTTATAATCGACGAGTTTTCAATGAGAAACTGACAATTCATGACCGACTGGGGCTTATTTATGTTGATTTTTCTACAATCGAGTACGCTCACACATGGCCGCGGCAAGTGCCCACGACCCCGATCTGGTCTCCCGACGATGTCGATCATAGGGGCAAGGCTATAATCGGCAAGTTTTTCATGACAAATTGACAATCCATGACCAACTGGGGCTTGTTTGCACTAATTTTCGCACTATCAAGTATGCCCACACATGGCCACGACAAGTGCCCATGTCCCCAACCTCATCCCCCATCGATGTCAATCATGGGGGCAAGGTTATAATTGGCGAGTTTTCAATGAGAGACCTACAATCCGTGATCGACTGGGCTTGTTTGCACTGATTTTCCCACTACAGAATATGCCCACACATGGTCGTGACAAGTGCCCATGACCCCGACCTGGTCTCCCGACGGTGTCAATCATTGGGCAAGATTATAATCAACAAATTTTCGATGAGGGACCGAAAATCTATGACCGACTGGGGCTTGTTTGCACTAATTTTCCCACTATGAAGTATGCCCTCACATGGCCGCGATAAGGGCCCATGGCCCCGACCTTGTCCCCCAATAGTGTCGATCATTGGGCAAGGTTATAATCGGTAAGTTTTCAATGAGAAACTGACAATCTATAACTGACTGGGTCATATTTGTGTTATTTTTCCACAATCGAGTCTGTCCACACATGGCCACAGCAAGTGCCCACAGCCTTGATCTGGTCTCCTGACGGTGCCGGCCATGGGGGAAAGGCTATAATCGGCAAGTTTTTGATGAGAAACTGACAATCTGTGACCAGCAGGGGTTTGTTTGCACTGATTTTCCCACTACCAAGTATGCCTGCACATGGCTGCGGCAAATGCCCACGTCATCGACCTTGTCCCCCAACGATGGCGGTCATAGGGGCAAGATTATAATTGGTGAGTTTTAGATGAGAGACCGACAATGTGTGACCAGCTAGGGCTTGTTTGCACTAATTTTCCCACTACTGAGTATGCCTGCACATGGCCGCAACAAGTGCCCACGTCTATGACCTAGGCAATGTTATAATCGGCGAGTTGTCGATGAGAGACCAACAATTGATGAGTGACTGGGGCTTGTTTGCACTGATTTTCCCACTACCAAGTATGCCTGCCCATGGTCGCAACAACTGCCCACGACCCCAACCTGGTCTCTCAACGATGCCGGTCATGGACGAAAAGCTATAATCGGCGTGTTTTCGATGAGAAACTGAGAATCCATTACCTACTGGAGCTTGTTTGCATTGATTTTCCCACTACCGAGTATGCCTGCATATGGCCACGGTAAGTGCTGACGACCTCGACCTAGTCTCCCGATGGTGTCAGTCATATGGGCAAGGTTATAATCAGTGAGTTTTTGATGAGAAACTGACAATTCATGCCTCACTTAGGCCTGTTTTTGCTAATTTTCCCACTATCGAGAATGGTCGAATATGGCTCCGACAAGTGCCCACAGCCCCGACCTAGTCTCCCGACAATGTCGATCATAGGGGTAAGGTTATAATCGGTGAGTTTTTGAAAAGAGACCGACAATCTCTAACTAACTAGGGCTTGTTTTTGCTGATTTTCTCACTACCGAGTATGTCAGGATATGGCGATGACAAGGGCCCACGGCCACGACCTCGTCTCCTGACAGTGCCAGTTATGGGGGCAAGGCTATAATCGATGAGTTTCTGATGAGAGACCAACAATCCATTTCTGACTAGGGGTTGTTTTTGCTAATTTTCCCTCAACCAAATATGCCCGCACATGGTTGCAGCAAGTTCCCACGGTCCCGACCTGGTCTCTCGGCGATGCCTGTCATGGAGGGCAAGGCTACAATCAATGAGTTTTCGATGAGAGAGCAACAATTCAGGACTGATGGGGCTTGTTTTTGATGATTTTCCCACAATCGAGTATACCCGCACATGACCGCGGCAAGTGCCCACGACCCCGACCTGGTATCTCGACGATGCCGGTCATGGGGGTAAGGCTATAATCGGCAAATTTTTGATGAGAAACTGACAATTTATGGCCCACCTGGGCCTGTTTTTTTTTATTTTTCCCAATATCGAGTATGACCGTACATGGCCGCAGCATGTGCCCTCCGTCCTGACCTAGTCCTTCGACGGTGCCAGTCATTGGGGGCAAGGCTGTAATCGACAAGTTTTCGATGAGAAACTGACAATTCGTGACCAATTGAGGCTTGTTTTCACTGATTTTCCAACTACTGAGTATGCCTGCGCATGGCCACGACAAGTACCCACGATCCCGACCTCGTCTCCTGATAGTGCCGATCATAGAGGGAAGGCTATAATCAGCAAGTTTTTGATGAGAGACCAACAATCCATGACCGATTGGGGCTTGTTTTTGCTAATTTTCCAACTACCGAGTATGCCTGCGCATGGCCGGGACAAGTGCCCATGATCCCGACCTGGTCTCCTGACAATGCCGGTCATGGGGGGAATGTTATAATCGGTGAGTTTTTTATGAGAGTCCGACAATCCCTGATCGACTGGGGCTTGTTTTCACTGATTATCCCACTACCGAGTATGTCTGCACGTGACCACAACAAGTGTCCATGACCCCGACTTGGTCTCCCAACGGTGTCGATCTCGGGGGCAAGGCTATAATCAGCGAGTTTTTGATGAGAAACCGGCAATCTGTGACCTGCTGAGGCTATTTGCATTAATTTTCCTACTACTAAGTATGCCCACACATGGCCACTGCAAGTGCTCACGTCCCCAACCTGGTCTCCCGACTGTGCCGGTCATAGGGGCCAGGCTATAATCGGTGAGTTTTCAATGAGAAACTGACAATCCGTGATCGACTAGGCCTTGTTTGCACTGAATTTTCCACTATCGAGTATGCTTGCACATGGTTGTGGTAAGTGCCCACGACCTCGACCTGGTCTCTCGACATCCCAGTTATGGAGGCAAGGCTATAATCGGCAAGTTTTTTATGAAAAGATGACAATTTGTGCCCTATACCTGTTTCTGCTAACTTCCTACACCAAGCATGCTAGCACTTGGTCGCGGTAAGTGCCCACGGCCCCGACCTGGTCTCCCAATGGTGCTGGTCATAGGGGCAAGGCTATAATCGATGAGTTTTCAATGGGAAACTAACAATTCGTGACTAACTGGGGCTTGTTTGCGCTAATTTTTTCACAATTGAGTATGCCCGCATATGGTCGTGACAAATGCCCGCGACACTGATCTGATCTCCCAATGGTGCCGGTCATGGGGGTAAGGCTATAATCGGCGAGTTTTCGATGAGAAATTGACTATCTTTGACCGATTAGGGCTTGTTTGCACTGATTTTCCCACTAATGAGTACGCTCGCGCATGGCTGTGGCAAGTGCCCACGACCTTGACCTAGTCTCTCGAAGGTGCCAGTCATGGGGGAAGGCTATAACCGGTGAGTTTTCGATGAGAAACTGACAATTCGTGCGCCACATGGCCGTGACTAGTGCCCACGATCCCGACCTGGTATGCCTGCACATGGTCGCGACAAGTGCCTACGACCTCGACCTATTCTCTCGACAGTCCCGATCATCGAGGGGAAGGCTATAATCGACGAGTTTTCTATGAGAAACTAACAATCCGTGACCGACTGGGGCTTGTTTGCACTGATTTTTCCATAACCGAGTATGTCCGCGCATGGCCGCGATAAGTGCCCATGACCCCGACCTAGTCTCCCGACAGTGCCAATCATAGAGGGCAAGGCTAAAATCGACGAGTTTTCGATGGGAGATCAATAATCCAAGATCGACTGGGGCTAGTTTTCTCTGATTTTTCCACTACTGAGTATGCCTGTGCACGGCCGCTTCAAATGCCTACGGCCCCTACTTGACCTCCCGACAGTGCCAGTCATAAAGGGCAAGGCTATAATCGGCAAGTTTTCAATGGGAGATCGACAATCCGTGACCGACTGAGTATTGTTAGCGTTGATTTTCCCACTACAGAGTATGGCCGCACATGGCCACGACAAGTGTCCACAACCTCGACCTGGTCTCCCGACAGTGATGGCCATAGAGGGAAGGCTATAATCGGTGTGTTTTTGATGAGAAACTGACAATTTGTACCCCACTTGGGCCTGTTTCTACGGATTTTCCCCACAAAGTATGCCCACACATGCCCATAACAATTGCCCACAGTTCCGACCTGGTCTCCCGACAGTGCCGGTCATGGGGACAAAGCTATAATCGGCGAGTTTTTGATGAGAAACTGACAATTCGTAACCGACTGAGGCTTGTTCTTGCTGATTTTCCCACTATCGAGTATGCCTGCACATAGACGCGACAAGTGCCCCGGGCCCAGA
>JANVCQ010155104.1:0-24411 GCA_025531925.1 Erythroxylum plowmanianum
AGTCTCAGTAATCCTATGACTAGGGATAATTTAGATACTGACATAATTGCACATGATAGGAATCTCAGTAGTATGATCTCATCATAATTTCCTTCATGCTATGTCATATATCAAGGACTTCATTAATTTGCTTATAGATCAATATCCATTCATAAATAATGAACATCAAATTAATGAAATATGCCTTTCTTTATTTATTCATAAAATATGTACACAACTTTGTACAAATTGCGCTAAAGACGATTGCCTTTAGGGCACTACTCTAACAAAAATTTCACTATATGAAGAAGAAGGAGAAGAGAAAACCAGTACAGAGATGAGTGTATCCCCTACATTTGCAAAGAGCTTTTCCCAAAACTCTCCTAGTACCCACTAGTATACTCTAGCACTCTCTGAACCTATTCTCTACTCTCTTTTTGCACTCTCAAATACAGAATACAAGGTAAATTGAAATTTGAAGTCCTCTGAATGTGTTCTACTTTTGTCTGATGCTTCTGCCTTTTTTTTATAGCTGCTGGAGAAGATGATGGCCTTCGGATCAATTGTTGGCTTGTAACAGCTTACCTCTATGTGCCTCCCACGTGAGTCACTTAACTCCTTTTTTCTGTCTGCATTTTGTACTGATGTAGTTGCATTTGATATCTTTAGTTGTAATAAGATGTCAATGTATTAAAGACTTAAGCTTTAAATGACTATGATTTTATGTAATGCTTCAGACATGTTTAATACGACTGAGTTTTGAGTTTAAACACTTCATACATTTGTGATGTCTTTTGTCCCCACATGTTTTAGGCTTTAGTTTTAATCTTCAGCTCATAGATGCTTCGAGAAGGTTTTCTCCCCCTTCTCTCTTCGAAGCACCTACAGACACCATCACGCACTCACCTCCTTCTTCAATCTTTCTTGTATTTCTGTCAAATTTGAGTGAAGATTGCTAGAGTATGAGTGATTTTTATCACATTAAGTTTCTGGTTTTCAGATGATTGTAAAATTCAATTCAACCGGGTTGAGAAATGAATTGATTAGTACATGTAATAGATTTGTCTGCATAATCTACTTCTTTAGTATGCTCCTCGAACACCACATTCTCTAGAACTGCAAAACAAGCATATTTATTAGCTCCCATTCAATCAATACCACTGTTGAGAAGCCTAAAAATTAAATTTTCAATTCATATTTCCTCTTTGAAAGCTCTCCTCTTTGGGCATAGATTTCCGAAGATCGACACATAGTCATCACTCACCAATCCCAAACTTGATGGCATTCCAGATATCAGTCTCCTTTTCTTGTGACCGATCAATGCATTTGGCATAGCAGCCACCTTCAATGTTAGACACACCATTCTCACTCCAACAATGTTCATCATCTCCAATTAAGTACCTATTATGATCAGTAGAATGAGTTGTCTTCCCAGTACCTGCAACAAATAAAACCACCCGATTAAATTGTAAGCAACAAGATCACAAGTAACATTGTCATCGAATATAGATTGCAAGAGGCAATGTATCAGTTGGCAGGAAGTTGAACCCTCCATAATGACCATGACGATCACAAACAATATTGTACCTAATAATCCAAAGAATAGGGCAACATCTCCATCCTTCCCCATATTGCAGCCAGAGTGAACAGATAGATGATGCTTAGGCATCAGATAGTGCATGACTGTGAAAAGACCTTTCTTCATTTCCCCAGCATATTGTGTGCCAAGTATGACCATCTCCCTCATCGCGAGATTGATGTCTATGCTAGTAGAGGAAGTCATGTAGTGGGTGTAGTGGTTACATGGAAACTGTCCAGCATTATATATGGTGAAATCTGGAGTTCCAAAGTCCTCCAGCTCTTCAGGAGTCGGTAGGATGCACCAATAACCCACCCACCCAGTTATCAAACATATCACTACACTAACTTAACATCAATATCTACCACAACTTACCCTCCTCTTTGTTTAATGAATTATGCTTGAGGGTTAACTTTTGGGAAGTAATCATTACAAGATGAGCAAAACAGAACATATTTTGTCAAACCTTTTCTTCACTTTCACTTAACTCTTATGGCAAAAATGGAATCGAATTCTGTTGATTTTGATTAGTAGTAACAACTTACATGTTATGCATGATTAAGGTATGGTGAGCCCTTGCAGATACAATACGGACTTTAACACGGTGTTCTGGATCCCAGTTAAGAAAGTAATCATTCATAAAGACCTAAAATTTTTGCATACAAATTTCCAAGTGTCGGGGAACCAGTCGTCTTTAGTTGTCAGAAGAGAACACAAGTAACTTGTTTAGTTTGGTTCAAGAAACATTGATTGAAAAGATGAAGACCGTCTGAAGAAGTGGCAAAACCAAAAGATGGATAAGGCATATGAAAAAAGAAAGTCCAACCTCACTAAACTTGGATACTATATCCCACCTTCCCAATAAAAGCTATGAAATGTTGTATCAGAATTGGTCACTACTGTACCCATAAAACCTGAGCTAATACATTATGACATGCAAAGGAATTAACTAGGCTTGTGTGTAAAATGAAGCATGAACTTTATTACGTGTCCCGGATCGTTCATGAAAGGGAAATAAATGAAAAAAATGCAGAATAGCTGATTTTGGTTCCATTCCAACTTCCGAGGTAGTTTTAGTAGCCAAAACGAGCTCCAATCTTCTGGGATCTTTACGGGAATCGTTCACTGACACTTGGTTAATGTCTTTCTACAATTTCTTCAAAACATAAACACTCTTAACAGGTCAGAGAATCCGTATGTTTATGAATGATATGAGCAACTGCAGGAGACCTTAACCTTTATATATAGCTTTTATATCGGGCTTTCCCATCACAGGCCAGATATTGGTCCGGTCTATACTAATCGAGATCTATTTTCCTCCTAGACTTCGACCCATTAATTTAGAACAATTATTAGGCCACTTTATTACCTTTATGCGGATCAAATTATGTAACTTAACTGATAAGTTTTTAAAAAACCAAAAGATACAATTAATGGTTGTCCAACTTTATGAGAAATGTCTACATTATCCAACATTCTCCTTCTTGGACAATCATTAATTGCAGTTTTTTTACTCAAGTTTAAAAAAGTTTGAAAACTCGGTTAAGTTACGCTACTGTATTGGTACCAAATTTAAAAATTAAAAAACATTTGATCTAAAAATAATGAAAGTCCAACATTCCATCCTAGAAGACTTTCAATACCGAAAAATATCAAATACATATGTCATGTGTGACACAGGTCCAATATAATCACTCATATCTAATACCTTACTAACATGAATAGGAAAATGAAGTATGACAAACTAAGATGACACCAGTATAATTTAATATGTATATGACAAACTAAGATGATACCTATATAATTTAATATGTATTATCTTCGTTTGTAGGTCTTGATTTCTCCAACTTTATGCTAAACTGCAGCAGAGAAATCCTAGTTTCTCTCACCAAATGCTAAATAGCATTAGAGAAAACTTGTTTTCTCTTATCAAATGCTAAACAACATTAGAGAAAACTTTCATGCTCTCTAACCGAATGCTAAACTGCATTAGAGAACCTTTATGGGATAAAAAACTTATATCCTCCTATGTCATATTTAAACGTATGGATATCCAATTTAAATTGTATGTGTCTAAATGACATGGGCTCAAAGTCAATCTGTATATATGCCCAATGACTTTTAAAAATCTTAAGATTCACATAAATCTTAATACTTTATGACTATACACAAGAACAGTTATTACTGAGGATAAACAGATGATCTTTTATAATAATAAATAATTATAACGTCATAATACATCAAAATGTATAAATATACAAGGACCAAATACAACAATCCCTAACTACTATTATTTGAGGACCTCACCACGCCCATACTGGATACATATTTAACAAATACTAGTGGGAGAAGTCTTTTAGTCAACAAATTGGCCAGCATGTCCTCAGTCCTGATATGCTCCATTTTAATGTCACCTTTCTGAATCAACTCCTTTATGATATGCTTAGACCCTGTGATATTCTTGTTGTTGAACAATATTGCAACAAGATTATCATAGTACAACTGAATGGGTCTAACTACCGAATCTTTCACAGATAACTAAAAAATCAAGTTTCCGAGCCAAACCATTTATGTAGCAACTCCATAACATGTAACAAATTCTGCATGCATGGTCAAGGAAGTTACCAGTACCTGCTTGAAACTCTTTCATGACACTGCACCATCTGCCAACATAAAAATGTACCCTAAAGTAGATTTATGATCATTCAGGCACATAGCAAAATTAGAGTTTGTATACCCTGTGACATTTAAATCGTTGACTTTCTTATATGCCAACAGATAATCCTTGGTACCCTTTAGGTATCTCAACATTCGCTTATTAGCATTCAAATGGTCTACCCTTGGGCTAGCCAGATATCAACTAAGCAATCCAATAGTAAATGCAATGTCCGGTTTAGTACATACTTGGGCATACTCAGGCTACCAACCACACTAAAATACAAAACATTCCTCATAACATCTCTCTCAACTTCATTCTTTGGACACTGTGCCAAAGATAATCTTTTACCATGAGATATAGTGCTACAGTAGGTCTATAGTCAACCATATTAAACCTTTGTAACACTCACTCAATGTATGCTTTTTATGAGAGCCTTAATGAGTGTTGAGATCTGTCCGTTAAATCTGTATACCGAGGACAAAAGATGCTTTCCCAGGGTTCTTCATGTCAAAGTGCTTGGCCAAAAGTTGCTTAACTTCATCCAACATGGTCAAATCATTTGACGCTAGTAATATATCATCCACTTACAACAATAGGAAGATGACCTTTCTCCTCCTGACCTTGTAGTATAAGTATCTTTCAACTTTGATTTCCACAAAGTTGAAAGAGGTCAAAACCTCATCAAACTTTAGATACCATTGTTTGGAAGCTTGTTTCAGACTGTATTTTGATTTGGTCAACCTACAAACTTTTTTAGTTGCACCTTGATCTGGAAATCCTTCAGGTTGCTCCATATATAGACCTCCTAAAAAAGATCACCATTCAGGAAAGCAATTTTTAACATCTATCTGATGTAGCTTCATGTCATAATGAGCTACTATTATCATAATCCCTCTAAATGCATCATTCAAAGATACATGAGAAAAGGTAATATCGAAGTTAACTCTTTCTCTTTGAGTGCATCCCCTGGCAACTAATCACGCCTTAAATAGCTCAACTTGACCCTGTGTGTCCTTTTTAGTTTTAAATAGCCACTTGTAACTGACAGGTCTACGATGTTAAGGCAAATCAACTAGCTCTCATACCTTATTGTGCCTCACAGATTGCATCTCATCCTTTATCGCTTCCCACCACAAGTTTGCATGGGGTCCAAAAATGGTTCCTGTAAAAATAACTAGATCCACAACATGTCCTACCTTGCTCGCGCAAATAGATTATGTAATCTGATGAGATAACATGTCGTCTCTCTTCAGTGGATCTATGTAGCTGCATAATTTCTCGTACCTCAGGAACCTCTGCCCGAGCAGGTATAGGTTCCTATGCCTACACAGGCATGGTACTCGGATCTTGATCTACTGGACCTATCTGTATCTTGATCTACTGGACCTATCTGTATGAGTGTTGGATATGAAATGATCGTAGTATCCGTCCTACTATCTCTTGGAGGGTGCGAGGGTTCACCTTCATTATGGACATCGTATTCTAGAAACTTAGCCTTCTGTGTTCCACTATTCTGACCCCTCCTTCTCTACAAAAAGTAGCCTTTAGAGTGTTTAGGATATCTTACTAGATAGCAACGAGTAGAACAAGGTTGCAATTTACTATTATAAGGATTATATAACTGTACCAGGGTAGCTCCAAACTAGAATGTATGTAAGGTTTGATTTCCACCCTTTCCACAATTCAAAAGGCATCTTAGGTACTGACTTATTTGGGACTCTATTTAAGATATATAATGTCATATCGATGGCTTTTCCCCAAAGGTATTCAGGTAGGTTAGTTTTGCTCTGCATCGATCTCATTATGTCCTTTAGGGTGAGAATGCTCATTTTGGCCATACCATTTTGCTCAGGACTACCCGACATAGTGAACTGATCCACTATTCCAATTGATTCCAAATACCTAGAAAACAAAGCCTTTTCTTGTCCTGGAACCCCATGTCTACCATAGTATTCACCTCCTAGGTCAGATCTGACAATCTTTATTGATTTTTCGAACTGGTTCTTAACCTCAATCTTAAAGATCTTGAATTTATCAAGAATTTTATATTTTTCCTTAAGCAAAAACACATAACCATATCGGAAATAATCATCTATAAACGTCACAACATATTTAGCATTGCACAATATGGCTATATAGGGTCCACTAACATCTGTATGCGTGAGGTCAAACAAACCAGAAGCACGAGTTGACCCCTTTTCCTTTATCTTGGTCAACTTACCCCTGTAACAATCAATACATGTTTCCGGATCACCAAAGTCTAGAGTTAGGAGAATGTTATCCTTTATCAATCTCCCAACCCTCTCCCTGAAAATGTGGTCAAGACGTTTATGCCACAACATGCACGATGTTTCCTTTATGAAAGCTTTCTTACAAGTAACAGATTCGACAATATAAGAAGAAACATACATTTCGTTAGGGATAAGACACATTCTATATAATACGTAGGATAAAAAGACAATTTCGATATGTCTTGCATTGATAGAAATATTTACAATCGAAGTATCAAATACAAAATAATAACCCTCTTTATCCAAAATTGACACAGAGATCAAATTTCATCTAAAAGACGATATATAAAAAATGTTTATTAAAACTGGTACAAACCTCGTATCGAGGTTCAAACCTACATTCCCTACATACAAAACACCCACTTCTTCATTGTTACCGACCATCAGCTTCACCTCTCCTTTAGTCAGCCTTCTCGAGATCTGAACCCCTACATTGTAGAAGCAACATGATTAGAAGCTCCATTATCTAGCCACCAAGAACTTGATTTGGCTATAGTTAAGTTGGATTCATGAATCATATAGGCTGAGGAGTTACTTGATAGCTCCTGTTTAACCTTCCAAAGTTTTTACTACGTGCAATCAAATTTCCTATGCCCCTTCTTCTTACAGAAGAAGCACCTCATACTCTTCATGTCATGTGGGCTCTTAGCAATGCTAGAATGTCCAGTCTGAATCTGTGGAGAGGGTTTGGATTTCTTACCCTTACCCTTAGACTGTTAGGGGTTCGCCTTCCTTTTACCTTTGACAACTGCATATAGAGCTGTATGAGGAGAACTATTAAGCTTCTCTGCTACAGCACACCGGAAAATCAAGACATTGATATCCCAAGCCTCATCTTGAGAGATGTATGATGCCGCCAACATCTCAAACTCTCATAGGAGAGTATTAAATGCCTGATGCACTATGAGTGTGTCAAGAATGGGTACATCCAATGCCTTCAGTTTACGCTGAAAGTAAACAATCTTGATGATATACTCTCTAACGCCTCCTTCTCTTGCGTACCTCATGAAAAATAGCTTTTTAATTAAGGTGTTCTGCTTCGCATGGGAAGACACCTTGTACTTCTAGGAAATATTATCCATGAACTTTTTTGCTATGATCGTGTCTAATAATTCACTTAGCAAATGATCCAGGATAGACCTCTTGATGGTCAAATAACATATCCTATTTGACCACTCCCAGATTGCCACAGCTGCCTTATTAGCTTCCTAGCTGATATCAGTAAATAGAGAAGGTCTCTCAACTAACATTGCCATGTTGATATCGGCCATCTCCTGAGCAAACTCAATATCCTTCTTCCACTTCTTGAAATTGAAACCTATCAACGTCTCAATCGTGACAACATTGTTGTTTACAAAAAAGGTGATTGTAAAACATAAAAGACAATATAAAAGTTAGCACAAATGCAGGATAACAACGATAGTAAAAGAATTAAAACAATATCTCTACCGAGGATCTGATCACACATATTAAGAAACACTTGTGGGCTGAATACATAATATATGCAATTAGACCTCCACATAAAAATGATCAGAGTACAAACTATCAACTCTCAAAACACTATCACCTGTGGATGAATAGATCATTCCAGCAATAGCTTTCCTCCATCTATTGCCTCTATATATATCTCAAAATCTCATGTAAGGCCAACACATGTAGGTAGAAGAACCAAACATGAGACTAGAGATATCTCCAAACATGTAAGTGGTACAATCCAAATACTGATTTGAAAGGCCAGTGTGGTGACTACAATCTCACCAATACCCAAAAAGACCACAAACACAAGGAGTACATCTTTATGTTATCCTTATATTCTATATGGGCATATTATATGTGAAAATCAACTATAAATGCAAAAAACCAAATGCACAGTCAAATAATCACATATTGGTGATGAAAAAATTGTCTTTAAACTTTATTTAACACTTTTATTTCAAAAAATTTCAGTCAGAGTGACTATCGTACTTTCTTGAATACCAAACCTATCACACAAGACATGAAACCTTAAATGTATCCCTTATGTACAGTTCGGAACACAAAATTTCGCTTTAAAAAGCTTTAAAAACTTTTTCGAAATCAAATTACCAACATAATTAATCCAGAAAATTGAAAAAATCACTTAAAAAAATCTCCCTACCTAGAGCCCATTTTTTGCACTTTCTGGCCCGTTTTCGACCTATTTCTCATGGCTAGCCTCATGTACTCTACTTTTACTCATCCATACATGTGAAAAAACTAAAAAAGGATCAAAAACAACTGAAAACCCTAAAGCATGAAAACTGAAAAAACCTTCATTTTTAACCACTCGATCACGTAACCGTCCTAATACCACATGTAACATATAACATGAACCTTATTACGTGTCCCGAATTATTCATGAAAGGGAAATAAATGAAGGAAATGTGGAATACCTTATTTCGGTTTCATTCTAACTTTCGAGGCAGTTTTCATGGCCAAAACAGACTCCAATCTTCCGGGACCTTCATGGGAATTATTCAACGACTCATAGTTAACGTCTTTCTACAGTTTCTTCATAACGTAAGTGCTCTTAACGGATCAGAGAATCGTATGCTTACGAATGATATGAGCAACTGCATGAGATCTTAACCTTTATATATAGCTTCCATATCAGGCTTCCTTATCACAGATGCAATATGGGTTATACTAATCGAGATCCTTTTTCTACTAGACTTCGACCGATTGATTTAGATTATTTATTGGACCACTTTATTACCTTTAACTAAATCAAGTTATGTAACTTAACCGATAAGTTATTAAAAAATAAAAAATACAATCAATAATTGACTAACTTATTGAAATGTCTAAATTATCTAACATTGTGGACTCTGATACATTTGCGGCTCTCAAGGTTCGATTCTCAGGACTTATAAAAGGGTGTGCACTAAGTTTAGACATTTAGTGGGTTAAGGATAGAAACCTCAAATGCCAATTAGAGTTCACTTACGTCAAGAAGAGGACAAGTCATTACCACGAACCACCCTGACCATCTTTAGGACCTGCAATTATCTAAGTAATGTACCTTTTCCTGGGAATTCAACTAATCGACTGCTCGTTCTCTGTTAACTAGGAATGTGCATTCATCCATTTCAATGTTAGGTGAGCCCCTGGAGATAGAAGTAGTTGATGCATAAGGTACAAGGAAACTGAAGAAACGACAAAGTCGATAGAGACACAAACTTAGTGGCAAATCACTTACTTTGCCTACCAAAGTTCCTCTTTGGTCATTTTATCCTTGACCACACTCTTATCTCTTGGTGACCTGCCCGTCTTCACCCGGAAAGAGTCGCTAGCACACCAGTCGATGTTATGAATGAACCCTTCTCATACTTAATGGCTTCCTAGTACAACTCTATGCATCATCAGAATAGTTGTCTTAAGATTCTTAAGCTACGATTCACTTAACTTGTATAGAATTGAAAGTGTAAAAACATCTATCCTGATGTTTGATTACCAACAGGAGAAAGATTGTAGAGGACGTGAGTGAACTTGTGAGAGCTATCACTGACGCTTATAGTTGGTGTGAAATGTGTTGTGAAAATCGAATTGTCAACAATTGTGGATGGTAGGTATCGAATTCGACACCTACCATTGACTGACCATTTTGTTAGTCATTCTCATAAGGCACTCTTGCCTATAAAAAGGCAGGAGTAGCATGAAGAAACAAACAACAAGCAGAAAAAAGAGAGATGTGAGGTGAGAAAGAAAAAGAAAGAGAAAGAGAGACAAAAAAATTTTGTGCTCTTTTATGGGGTCCAATTTTTTCCTTGTAATTCTCCAGTTTTTCTTAGTAATAAAATTCTTTTATCCTTGCTCGTGAGTTTTATCCTAATTTGGGAGTTTTTCACGTAAAATTTGTGTGTTGATTACTATTCCTTCAGATATATTTCGTTGCGAACCTGCTCTAATCCAATCGATTTTCACAATAAGTGGTATCAGAGTGAGGTGAGAAAATTATGACGAATTTTTTGGCGTAATCCGTTCAGAGTTCGAGTGAGCATAGTAAAAGTTAGTGAATAGTAACCATAAAAGGTGACAACTATTTATGCATTTATTTTTGCATTAAACTGTGCATTTACTGTAATTCAAGTATATAGACTATTCAAATATACGAAACTATTCATACATAAGGGTACAGTAATATTCATACGTACGAATACTATTCGCGTAAAATAGTAGGAGCTAAATTCTGTTCGTGATAGAAGCAATGACAGCAAAATTTGAGATTGAAAAGTTTAATGGGAGTAATTTCTCATTGTGGAAGTTGAAGATAAAAGCAATCTTAAGGAAAGATAATTGTTTAGCGGCCACTAGTGAACGATCAACTGGAGTCACAGATGAAAAATGAAACGAGATGGATGAGAATGCTGTAGCTAATCTTCACCTAACTTTAGCCGATGGAGTATTATCCAACATAGAGGAAACCAAGACTGCGAAGGAAATATGAGATCACTTCACAAAATTGTACGAGGCCAAATCACTCCACAATAAAATTTTTTTGAATAGGAAACTATACATTTTACACATGGTGGAATCCACTTTAGTGACGGAGCACTTAAATACTTTAAATACTCTATTTTCTTAACTCACATCATTGAGAAACACAATAGAGACAAGTGAACGTGCATAACTTCTACTCCAAAGTCTACTAAATTCATATGATCAACTCGTCATCAATTTAACAATCAACACAGACATTCTAGTCTTCGACAATATTGTAGCCGCTATTTTAGAAGAAGAGAGTCGGCGCAAAAGTAAAGAAGATAGGCTAGCAAATTCACTAAAAATGGAGGCCTCGATGGTGACGAGAGGAAGATCAATAGAACGTGGCCCATATGGGAGTCATAGTCATGGTAGATCAAAATCTAAGAGTAAGAAGAATTTTAAGTGCTACAATTGTAGCAAAAAAGAGCACCTGAAGAATGATTGTTGGAATCTAAATAAGAAAGATTATATTTCTCAAGAAAATGCGACAAATACTTCAGATGATGGAGGTGCAATGGTCTGTGAAGCGACAACGACTATTGGAGGTAAGATAAGATTTGTTGATGTATGACTTCTCGATTCAACAGTTACTTTTCATATGACCTCTTGAAGAGAATGGTTCCATTAGTATGAATCTATCTTTGGGAGATCTGTGTACAAATGTAATTATCAAGTTCTGAAGATTGTTGGTATCGGCACCATCAAGTTAAAGATGTATGATGGGACAACTCAGACTATTGAAAAAGTGCAACATATGGAGGGCCTAAAGAAGAATTTGTTGTCTATAGGACAACTGGATGATCTCAATTTCAGATTTGAGATTCAAAACAAGACCATAAAAGTGATTAAAAAAGAGCTGGTATTTATAAAATTAGAGAAGATTGTTACAAATCTGTACATACTAAATGGAGTAACTTTGCAAGAAGGAGAGGCATTCGTTGTGGTTACTAGTCCAAATGACAAATCTGCAATGACGTGACATAAAAAGCTTTGACATATATTAGAACAAGAAATGAGGACACTTGCAAAGAAAAATCTACTTCCAAGTCTCTTAAATGTATTACTACCCTTTTGTGAGCATTGCATTATGAGTAAGCAACATCGATTGAAGTTCAATACAACAAAGTTCAGAAGCAAATAAATTTTAGAATTGATCCGTTCTGATGTATGGCAAGCACATGTTACGTCCCTAGGAGGAGCAAATTTCTTTGTATCATTCATTGATGATTATCTAAGAGATGTTGGGTTTTTTCTATCAAGAGGAAGGTAGATGTGTTTCCTACTTTCAAATTTTACAAAGCGTGAGTGGAACTCAAATTTAGTAAGAAGATCAAGTGTTTACGCTCAGATAATGGAGGCGAATACACTGGTAAAGAATTTGATGAATTCTGCAAGCAAGAAGGCATCAAAAGGTAGTTCACGATGGTATACACTCATCAATAAAATGGAGTAGCAGAGCGGATGAATAGAACTCTGTTAGAAAGAATAAGTGCGATGTTGAGAACTGCAAGCTTAGATAAGAAATTATGGGCAGAAGCAGTCAATACTGCCTGTTATGTGGTGAATCGAGCTTCATCAACTACAATTGAGTTGAAGACACCGATGGAGATGTAGATTGGTAAACCAGTGGATTATTCCAACCTCCATATATTTGGAAGCCCTGCCTATGTAATGTTCAATGCCTAAGAAACTACAAAGTTGGATCCAAAATCTAAAAGATGCATTTTCTTAGGATATGTTGAAGGAGTAAAGGGGTATCGTCTATGAGATCCCACTGTCTACAAGATTGTTATCAGCAAAGATGTTATTTTCTTGGAAGATAATGATCAAGAGCAAATAAAAGATGTTAGCATTTCAAAAGATAATTCAGAGACTACAACAGTACAAGTGGAAAGGGAATTTGATCAAAACGATTCTTTTGAAGCTGCACCAGAGAACAAAGAGCGTGAACCAGTTAAATATGATGTTCCAGATACTAGGAGACCAACTTGCATAAGAAGAGCGCTGAGCTGGTACTCAGATTATATTATGGAGAGCAATATTGCATACTGTTTTTTAACTAAGGACGGAGAGCTATCAACTCTTCAAGAAACAATGAATAGTTTAGATGCATCTCAGTAGTTGGCAGCAATGCAGGAAGAAATTGAAGCTCTACATAAGAATAACACATGAGAGATGGTATCATTACCACAAGGAAGAAAGCCTATTGGCAATAAATGGGTTTACAAGATCAAGCAAAGTGATGATGATCAAATAGAGCGATATCATGCTAGATTGGTGGTAAAAAGATATGTTTAGAAAGAAGGTATTGATTTTAGTGAAATATTTTCTCCTATTGTTCGACTCACTACAATTCGAGTAGTTCTGGCAATGTGTATTATATTTGACTTGCATCTTAAACAGTTAGATGTAAAAACTGTATTTCTTCGTAGAGATCTTGAAGAAGAAATTTATATGCTCCAACCATAAGGTTTTGGAAGAAAAAGGGAAAGAGAACTTAGTTTGCAGGTTAAACAAATCTCTATATGATTTAAAGCAAGCGTTGAGGTATTGGTATAAGAGATTTGATTCCTTCATCATGTGCCTTAGATAGAGCAGATGGAATGTAGACCCTTGCTATTGTATAAAGACGATATGTTGGTAGCACGCCCCAATAATGATCATATCAAAGAATTGAAGGCACAGTTGGCTAGGGAATTTGAAATGAAGGATTTGAGATCAGTAAACAAGATTGTAGGGATGCAAATTCACCGAGATAGAAATAATAGGAAGATTTGACTTTCTCAGAAGAATTATTTGAAGAAGATCTTGCGGTGATTCAACATGCAAGATTGTAAGTCAATTTATACCCCTTTTCCTGTTAATTTCAAGTTATCCTCAAGTATGAGTCCTAGCAATGAAGAAGAGAGGATGGAGTTGTCTCGAGTACTGTATGTATCAACAATGGGAAGCTTAATGTTCGCTATGATTTATATAATACCAGACATTGCTGCACATACAGTAGGAGTAGTTAGTAGATACATGAAAAATTCTGGTCGAGAGCATTGGAATATTGTTAAGAGGATTCTTAGATATATCAAAGGAACCTCAGATGTTGCATTATGTTATGGAGGATCAAATTTTACCGTCAAAGGATATGTTGGTGTTGATTATGCAGGTGATCTTGATAAAAGTAAATTCATTACAAGACATATGCTTACACTAGCAAAAGAAGTTGTGAGCTGGGTTTTAAAACTGCAATCAGTTGTGACTACGTCAACAACAGAAGTAGAATATGTAACAGTTACACAAGCAAGCAAAGAAGCAATGTGGTTGAAGTTGATGTTGGAAGAACTTGAATGCAAATAAGAGAAAATTATCTTGTTTTGTGATATCCAAAGTGCTTTGCATATTGCAAAGAATCCAATATTTCATTCAAAGACAAAACATATTCGAATTCAGTACCACTTCGTTGGTGAGAAAGTGGAATAAGGAACAGTGAACATGCAGAAAATTCATACAATGAATAACCTAGTAGATTTTATGATAAAAGCAATCAATGGTGACAAGTTTATATGGTGTCGATCCTCGTGTGGCCTGAAAAAACGTAAGCAACATAAAGCAGGAAGGTAGAAAAAATGATGTGAAGATATGGTTGATTATCAATCAAATCTTCAAGTGGAAGAATTGTCAACAAGCTGTGGGCACCAAATTTGGTGCCTACCATGCCTAGTAAGGACAAAATGGTTGACCATTTTGTCAGTCGTTCTCATAAGGCACTCCTGCCTGAAGAAACACACAACAAGCAAAAAAAAAGAGAGACGTGAGGTGAGAGAGAAAAAGAAAGGGAGAGAGAAAAAATATTCTGTGTATTTTTGTGGGTCTAGTTTTTTCCTTATAATTCTCCAGTTTTTTCAGTAGTAAAATTTTTCTATCCTTGTATGTGATTGTTACCATAATTTAGGAGTTTTTCAAGTAAAATTTGTGTGTTCATTACTATTTTTTAAGTCCTATTTAGTTGTAAATCTACTTTAATCCGATCGATTTTCACAACAGATCAACCATATTAGAGAAGGTTTGCAGCTAAATAGGACTGAAATAATAGTAATAAATATATAGATTTTACGCAAAAAATGCCCAAATTACGGTAAAAATCACGGGCAATGATAGAAGAATTTTACTACTGAGAAAACTGGAGAATTATAAGGAAAAAAACTAGATCCACAAAAATACACAGAATATTTTTTGTCTCTCTTTCTCTTTCTTTTTCTCTCTCACCTCACATCTCTCATTTTTCTGCTTGTTGTTGTGTTTCTTCATGCTACTCCTACCTTTTTATAGGCAGGAGTGTGTTGTGAGAATGGTTGACAAAATGGTCAATCATTTTGTCCTTACTAGGCATCAGTGCCTACCAGCCACAATTGTTGATAATTCTCCTACTTGAAGATTTGATTGATAATCAATAATATCTTCGTACCATTCTTTTCTACCTTGCCGCTTTATCTTGTTTACGTTTTTGTCAGGCCACATGAGAATCGACACCATATAAACTTATCACCATTGATTGCTTTTGTCATAAAATCTGCCAAGTTATCTATTGTATGAATTTTCTACATGTCCACTGTTCCTTCTTCCACTTTCTTACGAGCGAAGTGATACTGAATTCAAATATGCTTTTTCTTTGAATCAAATACTGGATTCTTTGCAAGATGCAACCACTTTCGTTTTCACAAAGTAAAATAATTTTCTCTTATTTGCATTCGAGTTCTTCCAACATCAACATCAACTACACTGCTTCTTTACTAGCTTGTGTAGCTGCTACATATTCTGCTTCTATTGTTGACGTAACCACAAATGACTGTAGTTTTGAAACCCAGCTTACAACTCCTTTTGCTAGTGTAAATACATATCTAGTAGTGGATTTACTTTTATCAAGATCACCTGCATAATTAGCATCATCATATCATTTGACAGTAAAATCTGATCCTCCATAACGTAATGCAATATATGAGGTTCCTTTGATATATCTGATAATCCTCTTAACAGTATTCCAATGCTCTCGACCAGGATTTGCCATATATCTACTAACTACTCCTACTGTATCTGCAATATCTGGTCTTATACAAATCATGGCGAGCATTAAGCTTCCCACTGTTGATGCATACGGTACTTGAGACATCTCCATCCTCTCTTCTCCATTGCTAGGACTCATACTTGAGGATAACTTGAAATTAACAGGAAAAGGGGTATAAATTGACTTACAATCTTGCATATTGAATCGCCTTAATATCTTCTTTAAATAATTCTTATGAGAAAGTCAAATCTTCCTATTATTTCTGTCTTGGTGAATTCACATCCCTAGAATCTTATTTGTTGATCCTAACTCTTTCATTTCAAATTCCCTAGCCAACTTGCTTTCAATTCTTTGATACGATCATTATTAGGCCCTGCTACCAACATGTCTACATACAGTAGCAAGACTATAAAATCATCTTTCTCAAACCTCTTAAAATATACACAAGCGTCTGTATTCAATCTGCTCTATCCAAGGCTTGTGATGAAGGAATCAAATCTCTTATATCAACACCTTTGCGCCTGCTTTAAACCATATAGAGATTTGTTCAACCTACAAACCAAGTTCTCTTTCCCTTTTTCTTCCAAAATCTTCTAGTTAGAGCATATAAATTTCTTCTTCAAGATCTCCATAAAGAAATCCAGTTTTCACATCTAACTGCTCAAGATGCAAGTCAAATATAGCACACATTGCCAGAACTACTCGAATTTTAGTAAGTCAAACCACAGGAGAAAATATTTGGTTAAAATCAATACCTTCTTTCTAAGCATATCCTTTTACCACCAATCTAGCACGATATCGCTCTACTTGATCGTCACCACTCCGCTTGATCTTGTAAACCCTTTTATTGCCAATAAACTTTCTTTTTTGTGGTAATGATACCAGCTCCCATGTCTTATTCTTATGTAGAGTTTCAATTTCTTCATGCATTGCTGTCATCCATTGAGATGCATTTGAACTATTCATTACTTTTCGAAGAGTTGATGGCTCTCCATCCTCAGTTAAAAGACAGTATACAATATAGCTCACCATAATATAATCTGAGTGCCAGCTTGGGACTCTTCTTATACGAGTTGGTCTCCGAGTATTTGAACATCATATTCAATTGGAATATCTTTTGTTTGCTCTTGATCATTATCTTCCAGGAAAATAACATCTCTGTTGATAACAATTTTGTGGGCAGTGGGATCCCACAGACGATATTCCTTTTCTCCTTCAACATATCCTAAGAAAATGAGTCTTCTAGATTTTAGATCCAACTTTTTAGTTTTTTGGGCATTGAACATCACATAGTCAGGACTTTCAAATATATGGAGGTTGGAATAATCCACTGGTTTATCGGTCCACATCTCCATCGGTGTCTTCAACTCAATTGTAGTTGATGGAGCTCGATTCACCACATAACAGGCAGTATTAACTGCTTCTGTCCAAAATTTTTAATCTAAGCTTGTAGTTCTCAACATTGCTCTTGTTCTTTCCTACAGAGTTCTATTCATCCACTCTACAACTCCATTTTGTTGAAAAGTGTATGCCATCGTGAACTGCCTTTTAATGCCTTCTTGCTTGCAGAATTCATCAAATTCTTAATCAGTATATTCACCTCCATTTTTTGAGTACAAACACTGGATCTTCTTACCAAATTCAAGTTCCACCTGCGCTTTATAAAATTTGAAAGTTGGAAACACATCTGCCTTCCTCTTGATAGGAAACACCCAACATCTCCTCGAATAACCATCAATGAATGATATAAAAAAATTTGCTCCTCTTAGGGATGTAACTGATGCTTGCCATACATCAAAGTGAATCCATTCTAGAATTTCTTTGCTTCTGAACTTTGATGTGTTAAACTTCAATCGATGTTGCTTACTCACAATGCAATGCTCACAGAAGGGTGGTGATACCTTTGTGAGACCTGGAAGTAGATTCTTCTCTGCAAGTATCTTCATTCCTTGTTCTGACATATGTCTAAGCTTTTTATGCCACTTCATTTTAGATTTGTCATCTGGACTAGTCATCACAACGAATGCCTCTCCTTCTTACAAAGTTACTTCCTTCAGCATGTACATATTTGCAATAATCTTCTCTGCTTTCATAAATACCAGCACTCCTTTAATCACTTTCATAGTCTTGTTTTGAATCTCAAATCTGAAATCGAGATCGTCCAGTTGTTCTACAGACAACAAATTCTTCTTCAGGCCCTTCATATGTCACACTTTTTCAATAGTCTGGGTTGTCTCATCATCTTTAACTTGATGGTGCCAATACCAACGATCTTCAAAGCTTGATCATTACAGCTGTACACAAATTCCTCAGAGACAAATTCATACCGATGGAACCATTATCTTCAAGAGGTCATATGAAAAGTAGCTGCTGAATCGAGAAGCCATACATCAACAAATCTTCTTTTATCTCCAATGGTCATTATCGCTTCACAAACCATTGCACCTCCATCATCTGAAGTATTTGCCGCATTTCCTTGAGGAATAGAATCTTTCTTATTCAGATTCCAACAATCCTTCTTTAGGTGCCCTTTCTTGTCACTATTGTAGCACTTGAAATTCTTCTTACTCCTGGATTTTGTTCTACCATGACTATGACTCCCACTTAGGCCGCATTCCATTAATCTTCCTCTCGTCACCGTCGAGGCCTCCACTTGTTGTGAATTTGCCAACCTTTCTTCTTTACTTTTATGTCAACTCTCTTTTTTCAGAATAGCAGCTACAATATTGTCGAAAACTAGAATGTCTGTGTTGTTTGTTAAATTGATGACGAGTTGATCATACGAATCTGGTAGACTTTGGAGTAGAAGTTCCGCTCGTTCACTTATCTCTATTATATATCCCAATGATGTGAGTTGAAAAATATAGATTTTAAAGTATTTAAGTGCTCTGTCACCGAAGTGGTTTTCGCCATGTGTAAAATGTATAGTTTCCTCTTCAGAAAAATTTATTGTGGAGTGATTTGGCCTCATACAATTTTGTGAGGTGATCTCATATTTCTTTCGCAGTCTTCTTTTCCTCTATGCTGGATAATACTCCGTCATCTAAAGCTAGGTGAAGATTAGTTACAGGATTCACATCTCTCTCGTTCCATTTTTTATTTGTGACTCCAACTGACCATTCACTAATGACCTCCAGACAATTATCTTTCCTTAAGATTCCCTTTCTCTTCAACTTCCACAATGAAAAATTACTCCTATTGAACTTTCTATCACGAATAGAATTTAGCTCCCATTATTTCACGTGAATAGTATTCATACGTATGAATAGTACTGTACCTATATGTATGAATAGTTTCATATATGTGAATATTATCGTATATGTATATATGAATAGTGTCGTACATGTAGATAGTAACGTATACTTGAATTATAATAATTGCATAGGTTAATGCAAAAATAAATGCATGAACAATTTTTACCTTTTGTGGGCACTATCCACCAATTTTTACTGTGCTCACCCGAACTTCGAACGGATTACGCCAAAAAATTTGTCGTAATTTTCTCATCTCTCTACAATATCACCTATTGTAAAAATTGGCCAGATTAGAGTAGATTCGCAGTTAAATAGAATTGAAAGAATAATAATGAATGCACAGATTTTATGTAAAAAAATTCCCAAATTAGGATTAAATCATAGACAAGGATAAAAAAAATTTACTACTAAAAAAATTAAAGATTTATAAGAAAAAACTAGATTTGTAAAAATACATAAAATATTTTTATCTCTTTTGTCTCTTCCGTTTTTTACCCTCACCTCACGGCTCTCTTGTTTTTGCTTGTTGTTGTGTTTCTTCGTGTTGCTTCTATCTTTTTATAAGCAAGAGTATCTTATGAGAATGACCGATAATCATTTTGTCCTTATTAGGCATGGTAGAATGAGCTACGTGTGCCACAAAATGGTAGGCACCAGCCAAATTCAATTGTTGACAAAATGGTGGGAATGAGTTACGTGTGTCACATTCTGTATTTTTGATTTCCTCGCCGGGTCTACTTTCACCACCTTCGGCCCTGTCTCTCTCGTCAGCGACGCCAACGATGCACTTGAACCATATGTGATGTGCCGTTGGTGGTTACATTGTTCTCACAAGACCAAAGCAAAAACAAATATGAAACTGAAAAGCCACAGAGCACGAATTACCTGATAGACTGGAGTTGCTGTTTCTGGCGTTTTTCTTCGGAGATGGTGGCGAAGAAGGAACCTTGCGTTCCGGTGATCGGTATCGTGGGAGCTGATCTCTTCTTTTGAAGAGAATGCAGCTCGTCGATTGTCTGTGCTTTCACTGTAGGAGCACTGTCGTCGTGACACACCTCGTTTGGTTTCTTCTGCGTCTGGATTTTAACCAGCCCTTTTCTTCCTGCACTTGAACTTCCATTGTTTGTTGCTTGTAAAGCTTAACTCTCGGTTCACTGCTCCGTTGTTCTCCATCTTCGTATCCGAAATAACAAGGGAACAAAAAAGAGGTCAGTTCCTCGTGTAATTTAAACTTACATGGAACTGAAATGAAACAATTATCTCTAAAACAAATGCTGATAAGATTGAGAAAGAAGAAACAGAAAAGGATGGAGAAGGAAGGTGGAAACCTGACATGAAACACAGGAGGAGTTGGTAAGGAAAGCTTTTCCAATGAACAATAGCTACCAGAGACTCAAAGCTTCCCTTTATATAAGAGATGGGATCCTCTGTCCAATATTACCCTGTCTTATTCTGTCCTATAGAATCTCAGCCATTTATTTCGCGAGATCCATGCGGGATCTACGCAGGACCCACGCGGAACCTACATAAATAAATGACTGAGATTCATTGGACAGAATAAGACAGGGTAATATTAGACAGGAGATCTGGACTCCTTTATATAAGCATCTTCACTTCACCATCTCCGCATAATTAACCGTGGTTTAGTTCTTTTAATCATGGTTTAACTGCTTTAATTTTACATTAAATATTTAAAAATATATAAAAACTATATTTATGTTTTATATACACGAGTATCAATCTTTTCACGATAATGATGACGAGTATACATTAAATAAAATTTGAATATATATAATATTTATAAATTATATATTTCAAGTGAATAATTTGATGAATCGAATGATTAGTTAATAAACTTCTTAAATTTTGCTTCTTTCCATCACAATTAAATGAGGTTAAAATCAAAAGGAAGGAAGGTCTCCGTTGATTCTTAAAGGAATTTGGGAGGAAACTTGAGAAATTTCAATATTAGGCATTCCGCGTTGAAGATGAGCAATACACGTTGGCTCCATTTCCGTACTTTGCTTATTGTGATCATATGGTAGGTACACCAACTTGCTCATTCTTGAACTTACTTGTATCACTATAGTTTAAAGAGTTAGTTTGCAGGAACATTTTAACGAGGCATCTAAAATGTAAAATTTTTATAAAATGTATTGTTTTTTTGAAAATTGAATAAAATTGTATTAACATAAGTAAAACTAAAAACTAGTATAAAACATTATAATGATTCTTAGGTTATAGCTTAAAATAGCTAGTAGCCAATTACAAAAAGAGATGAAGGTTATAAACTAAGAAGAACAACTCAAGAAAAAGTATTACTCCAACTCATAAGTTCCATTTGTTTTTTATTTCAAAGGTGAATAAGTGCTCCATTTAGCTATTGTGGCAGCTCTAGTCCAATTCAAGATTTTATCAGGAACTTGATATTTATTTTCTCTAATGTCCTTATATAATCTGGTATTTCTTTCTCTTCGTAATGAGTAAATGGTGGTTAAGAACGCAACTTTAAAGAGAATGGCATTCGGCTAATCAGGTCTGGTGAGAGAGATTAATTTGATCAAGGTTTTCTCCCATTCATGTGTATGAGATCCCAAGTCTAAAATGTGTTGAATTTTGCCCCATAACATTTTAGAATAATTACAAGTGAAGAAAAGATTATTTCTATCTTCTCCAGCCTCCCTGCATTAAACACATATTGAATCATGATATCTAAACCATCTATTTTTTATCTTTAACCTATTTCTGATCGCTAACCTTGTAATTACAGAGGCTTGTGTGTTGAGTGAATTTTTCCATAGAAGATAGTATCAAGGCACATCAGGACAAATTCTGTTAAAGATAGTGTGGCTAGAAGTGTTAGTAAACTTTCCTTGCATGCTCAGGGTGTAGATTATGTAGTCTTCAATAAAACTATCCTTGAAGTTTGGTAAGAATTCCCTTAAAGCCAAAAAGCCTATGAAATTTCCTTGCCAGTCATCACTATGTATGAGAGTTGATGCTTTCGTGTTAATAGGTAATCAATTTCTTAGCTGAGCTAACTCTAGTATATGAATAAGAGGACTAGTTTCTAACCAATTATCGAACCATAACCAAGTCTTTTATCGATTCCCCACCTTATGTCTGATGTAGGGGTATAAGAAGCTTCTTAAGTTCAACAGTTGGTTGAAGATTCACGTGTATTAGGATGAGTTAGAGATTGGCCAAAAGCTCATGTTGCTAAGATAATACTCATGTACCCATTTTATCTAAGTAGCCTTTTATCTATGAAAAGCCTCCATAATCTCTTGCTTAATAATACCTTTTGCATGAATTCAACAGATGTAATTCTCAACCCTCCTTGCTTCTTCAGTTTAGTGATTACACTCCACTTCACCTTAGCTTTTTGCCATTTTCAGTACTACCAGACCAAATAAAAGCTTTCAAGATTCTATCAACCTCCTTTGTGACCCTCTTAGATAATATTATATGGGTTGTCCATTGTAAGCGTATGTTGCTAAACACGAAAATAATAAGAGTCACTCTAACAATATAAGAAAGGTGTTGGTTTTGCCATGCATTAACCTTGCATTTTAACTTCTCAAGAAGAGGGACACAGTATGAAAATTTTGGTTTTAAAGAGGTGATGGGTAACCTTAGATATTTAAAAGATGGAGTGTGTAAATTCAACCCAGTACTTCTACTGAATTTATCTATATTCTCACATCTGAAGACAAGTACAAGCTATTTTTGTCATAGTTACTCCTTATTCCACACCATTTACAAAACATATCCAAAGAATTAAGCATGATATTGATAGAATGGGGGTCTATCTCATACAGAAGAACAAGATTGTCTACAAATCTTGGGTTTGTTACTCTATTACCATTGCATCTGTGATGACATTTGAAGCTTCCATTTACTGTTGTGAGTTCGTTTAATAATCTCGGAAGACCCTCCATAGAAATGGTGAAAAGGTAAGAGGATTTAAGATCCCCTTGCCTTATTCCCCTTCCATTTTTGAATGGTTTAGAAGGAATCCCATTGACTAGCACACTAAAAGAGATAGATTGGATGCAGTACATTATCCACTTCACAAATTTAGCAAGGAAATCCATAGCTTCTAAACAAAAATGAACAAAGCTCCAACTAAGGGTATCGAATGCTTTAAAGAAATCAATTTTCATCAATCAACTACAAATTCTCTTCCCTGATGTGTAATCTTTGATCATTTCTTGTAAGAGTCTGATGTTATCGCCAATATTTATCTTAATAATGAAAGCACATTGTGAGGTATTGATGATATCCTTTAGAACCATTTTTAATCCTCCCACAAGTAGCTTGGTAATGACTTTATAGAAATTGTTCAAATGGGAGATTGGTGATAGGATTGAATTATCTTATATTTTTTAATGCATTTACATGTGATTTCAATCCTATTTTATTGATAAAATGCTCAATTTGTGTTCAATTTATGTTGACTATGAGATTAGATTTATTGATATATTTTTGAGATCAAAAAGGAAAAATTTTCTAAAACAAATTGGAGCACAATTATTTTTCAAGTTTAAGGCATAATTTATTTCTTTTTTATAAAAAAAGCAAAAAAAAAAGAACATAGTTTGCTGTGCGTTGCGTCGTGAACGCTGCGCAGCGTTCATGCTGCTACGCTGCGTTTCTTTAAAAACGCTGGGCATAAAACGCATGGGAGGGTTTTAACTGACTGAAGTTTAATTGCCTTGTCACAAGCTACAGTGCCGCCAAGGGAGAGTCCAGCAGCGAGAGCAGGTGCGGCGCAACAATGAAGAAAAATCAGTAGAGGAGAACAGCTGCAGTCACACGGAGAAATAAGCAGAGAGTAGCGGCGCAGGAACCAAGAGTGGAGTAAATCAACAGTGCTACGCACAGCAAGAGCTGCCATAGTCAAAGGCAGTGAAGGGATTCTTGGTTGGGGATTAAAATGGGAGTTGAAGCATTTTCTTAGGTAAGACCCATGAAGAGCTAAATATCCCGACGCCAGTTCGGAGGTGACATCGACGCTGATGACCCGGGCTAAGTATTTTTATTTTATTTTGTTGTTTCTTTCTCTCATTAGGAATTGATTGTGTTATCCT